>VWZU01007859.1:752-36875 GCA_013397095.1 Sterrhoptilus dennistouni | reverse complement strand
AATCCCCCCAAAAGTCCAAACAACAACAACAAGAACAACAACTAAACAAAAAAATATCCTACATCCAAAACACCCCCACAAACATCCCTCTGCACCCCCGCCCTATAAGTAAAAGGTAAAACTAAGTAAATAATCATGGAACCATCACCCTGCTTTTAATTTTTTTTCTATAATCTAGAAATAGGACAGGAGAAGTCAAGAAGGGGTTATACAGACATGATCCACTTTCTAAGAATTGATAGCTTTCCTACATCCCTAGCTTAGGAAAGCTTGTTCTTAAATGAAACACTCTGCTACCATTTCTAGAGGCATAAAATACAATTTCTGCAACATATTTTACAAGACACCTTCATTGCAAGTAGCACCATATCCCAATGAGCAACAATATTAAGTCTGCTTACATAAAATCATTTAGGAACACTGAGAAGTTTGCAAGTATATTTATAATATTTTTAAATGCCTACTTAACACTAATGAATTCAAACTACTACTGAAGCATCATTTTGAAGCTTTACATACTGAATTCAGCATTTATTATGCACAGCCACACAACACTGCACAAGACAGAAATTTTTTGATTAGAAGCTATAAAAATCTAGATTCTATCTGCTATGAAGTCCTAGTAATTCATATCTCTGAAGCAGCAACAACATGTAGAAAGCAGAAAAATTAATCAGGAGAGCCAGAGTTTTGGGTAAAAGGGTCTATTATTTCTAATGAATTCTCTTTGCCAGCTCATAGTTTCCAGTGCAATTGCTTTTCTGTGCAGACATAATACATTTTATGATGTAATACTTTCTAGACAATTATGACCACTCAACTGTTTAAATCAATAAACTACACCTAAAGAGTCCCTTTTGTTTCACTAGGGCAAAATAAATTCCCTTGTGTGTTTTCAACAACTTCTTTGATAAATAAATGATCTCTACTAAGGTAAAACATTTTCTTATTTTGGATGAATATGCAACTTAAGCCTGAGAAGATTAATTTTTTTTACACAATAAAATCCATGCGGGTTTTTTTTTGTTTGTTTCATTTTTTTGTTTTGAGGTGGTTTTCATTATTATTGGTTTTTTGGTTTTCTTTTGTTTTTTTGGTTTTTTTTATCGACTTGCTTTGATATTGAAAAATATCAAAATACCAGGAGAGATTGGAAAGACAACCTATTGCTAGCTAGAATTAGGACTAAATGAAAGGCAAAGTAGTACTAGCCTAGTGTTTAAATATCAATCAGACATCCAAACAAAAACCATAGCTACAAGTATCTAAAGGCACTTTTGTGTTTCATACACCTCACTGATGCATCCCTCAGGGATATTTGCTGATTCTCACAGGTTATACACGATTGATACGTCATGCACAAATAGAAGAGCTACTGCTCCTGATAAAATTTGGTTTCTAAACAGAAAGGATACACACAAAAACTGTGGAGTGAGCAAAAAAATGCCTTAATTTTTAAAGGCATTTTCTAAGGCTGCAAAGGGAGCCCTAGAAATTTCCTGGTGTTCTGATAAGAGATATTGCACATTAAGAGGGCTCACTGTAGTAACTATCAAATAAATCTTCCATGCAACATGTTTTAAGGTGAAAGACCATCCTTACAAAATATTGTTAAGGAAGCACAAACCACAACAACAAAAACCATGCATGTATTTGTACTGCTACCCTGAAATGGAAATCATGGGTTGATCAACATTTATTTTTTTTTACCAAGCACTCTAATGGAAAAATCCTTCACGTCAGTAAACAAACACACACCTTTTTTGACCCCTTAAAAAAAAGAGGTTAAGTTTGCCATATCTACAATTATTTTACAAACCAAACAGTTACAGTCATGTAATGCAGTTATAAAGACAAATTCAAAATTTTGTCTTGAATGAGCTTACTTTGCCTAAAATACTTGATTTCTCAGGAGTCATTAAAATTTCTTCCTACATCTCTTGGGGGCTAACTCTGTGTTACACCCTATCACATTAATATCTATGAATAATATTAGCATGCTCCATTAGTATAGTAATATATAATAGACATTCACCAGTTTCACTTTAGGAGTTTCATATTATACAGGTCTCTTTTTCTCAGGCCAGAAATTACTTCCAAGCTATTGGGAATAACTGCTGTTCTCCATCCAATATTGTCGTAAAAGGCCTTTGAGCTCCTTTACAGAAACAAGTGGCTGTTGAGTGATAGTTTCCAAGTCACAGAAAAGGGAACATACATCTGCCTAAACCAGTAGCTTAGGAGCTGCTGAAATAATCTTTGGCTATTATTGTTTTGAGAGAGAAGTGTAGTAATATATTTAACGGAGGAAAGTACAATTACATTAGCTTTAAAATACAGGCAGAGGAAAGAGGAAGGTTTATGTGTTCAAACACACATTGTTTCAGCCAAACTCAAGTAAAAGGAGTTTAACTACTGAATTTGAACAATCCAATTATTTCAAACTTCACATTTTAAAACAGGTAAGGGCATCCATTTGTTAAAGAAATCTGTTGCTACCTTACAGAAAGCAGAGAAAAATATGAATTGTAAGTTCTAGAGCAAATAATGGTTTTTGTGGGTCTTTCTTCATTCTAGGCTCACATATTTGCAGTTTAGCAGAATTACTCTGTAGGGTTCTAGATCTCATGATGGGTTTCTCCTGAAATTTTGGCTCAAGGTATATTTACACAACAGTAATAATATTCTCTTACATCTGTCTGATGTTAGTTGTGACAGATAACAGATGTTAATTTCTCATTTTTAAATAATGAGAGTAAATAATTTTTAATCCTAGATGTAGGAGGTTTTAAAAACAGTTCTCTTGGAATGGCTTTGAAAATCCAGGGTGTCTAATAACTCATAATTAAAAAATCACTGAGAACAGAAATTCTAATTTGAAATGCTCAATGCATTTCCAAAGTTTGTATTACACTAGGGAGAATACTTTGCCTTTTTTTTTAATGTGGGAAAAATTATAATTTCTTCCCTTCACTATCACCATTCCCTAATGTTCAAGTGTCTCATTGAGAATGTTGTTTATTATCAGCACCAACAAAACATAATAATGTGCACATGTAAAAGAAATAAAGCTGATGAAAGAGTGGAGTACCATACAAGCCCAAGAACAGACAAGTCCTTGGTTGTCTCTCACCCTTAACACTGCTGTTTTTTGCCTCCTGCTGCAATAGTGAGTCTCCTCATATCAATAATTTCACTTTTATCTTCTTTGAATAAGAAAACTATCAACAAGAATAAGATTGTATTTCAATATTTTGGCTATACTTGGACATTCTGAATCATTTTTGCCTCTATACATCCAGATTATCCAATGCAGTAACATATGGCATTAGTAGTAGTGTCACACTTTATTTTTTAAAATAATCAAGAAGGCAGGACTTATTTTTGTATCTTTAGATCTCTTTGAAGCCTTTGATATACAAGATGTCTGAGGGTACAGATATGAGAAACAAAGATTAATTTACTGCATTCTTATCTTTCCTCAGAATGAAATGAAGACTAGCATTATGCATCATGTGTTCCTGGTCTCAGTCATATAAAAAATGAAGTGTTTTACTTTGCTCCTATTCTGGGGAGAATATAAAGACCCACATACAAATGTTTGAGATACGGTAGAAAACTGACATCTTGAGAATATATCTGAGAAAGTCTAGCCTTTTTGGTCTGTATATTTAGATGCAGACACTACAATCACTCATGTTGGTAAGACTAGATTAATTTTCTGCTTTCCCTACACACATATGCATACAGAGCTATTTTTTTCTCATAAAAATAGTGACCTGAAATCTCTCAAAACATTAAAACTGGGAATCAACTTTTATATTTTTTCTTTCCTTCAGAGAAGAAGCCTTAGCAAATGGGAAGAGCAGCTGGAAAGTGCTTGCTCACTAACTGAAGGTGGTGTAAAAGCTACTGTGGAGTACTGGAAACAATAGATTTTCATCTGAAGGAACAGGTACACCAGTAGTGAGCAAGGTTTATGTTACCAGCATCATTAGACCACCAACTATTTCGCATACACGGCTTCAAGATACTGCTGAGAAATATGGTTCCTCTGCTCCAAGAATGATTTATTGCATTACACATGCATTACTTAGAGCTGTCTCTATCCACCTACACAAAATACTCAATCACTTTCTGCTTGAGCTTCCTTCTTATTCAATTATTAGAATCAATTCTGACAGCTTCTCACACCAAGACATACCTACTTATAAATATTCTTCTGCTAATTTTTGGTTTGAAGAACATACACAATCACAAATGGGCTAAAGTATGTATGCAGAGCTTCAAAGCATGTATGCTTGCTATTTCATATTAATTATTATATATCCTGCTACATAAACCTGAGCATTCTAGAATTTTTCCTCATTGCGGTAAAACAACTCTTTCAAAATAACAAACTCTTGAAATAAGCATACTATAGCATAAGCACAGTACTCAAGAATTAAGAGTCCATCACATTTGACTGAACTTATCCCCATCCCATGGTGATTTCTGAACTATGAATGTCCTAGGGTGACGTTATGAAGTTTGTACCCCAATCGCCTGTTGGGTTTGTGCTGGGAATTGCCCTTTGTGCCTTTGGTGTTGGGTCTGGGAGCAGGGCAGAGGGAGAGGCAGGCAGTTTGTTTTCAGAAACTCTCCTCCTCTGGCTGGCCTTGAGGGTTGGAGTCAGCAACACATGGCGCAGGACAGAGCTCTATTTTATTTTTAGTTAGTTAGTTAGTTAGTTAGTGTGTAGCTAGCTGAGAGAAGCTTCATTTTTTCTTTTCCTCCTGTTTTTTTTCTTTTTTTTTTTNCGACGGGGGGAACCTTCTTTTTTTTTTTTCCTCCTTTTTTTTTTCTTTTTTTTTTTTTTTTCCCCTTTTTCACCTTCCCTTGGAATTGTTAAAATCTCTCTGGACTGAGGGCCCAGGGGAGCGCCGGGGTCTTACACCTGGCACCCTCCGAGATCCATCCTGTGCAGCAACGTTTCCCAGCGCCAGAGGGACTGAGACAGAGCAACCACCTACAGGAGGGACTTCTTTTCTAAATCTGTCATCTCTCCAGAGCAGCACGAAGTTCTTGTCATAGGGTATTGTTCAATTTATTGTGCTGGGGAGTACTTTGCCTATTTAATACACAGGGTTCTTTCTACTTCTCTCTGAGGAGGTTTTTTTTCCCCTGAACTGGTTGGTGGAGAGAGGGCCCCTTAGGACATTTCCTCCCAAATTTGCCTGAAACCACTACAATGAATCTGTCTTACAGTGCTGTCTTACAGACAATTCCTACATGTAGCAGTATTTTGTTATATATAATCAGACAGTATTTCTGTGTAGCTTCAGTAGTTGTCCTTTCAGCTAGGTCCCTCTCTAACCTGTCTCCCAGGTTCCACGCATCTTTTCCATTGAAAGCAATACCAATCTTTGTCATGCCTTTGTTTGTCACTCCACCCTTTATACTTAACTTTCAACCCTCTTGGCCTAGTGCAAATCTCATGGAAAACATAACTTGTTTAATCATCCTTGACTAAAAATAGATTATAGTAAATTATTTTTTCTTTCTTTGGGAAGATAAACTCTGTCATTTGTACTTTAAAATGGATTCTATCATCAGACAAAGAAATAGCAAATTTCAAATAAAAATTATTCTACCCAATAAATACTTGCCTGAAATAAACCCCAAACAATCATTGAATTGCACACCTCTTTTCAGATAATCAGAAGTACACTGGATGCTTCAATACTCACTGGGCTTATTCAGAATCTATGCAGGATGTGATATCCCAGGTTCAATTAGAAGAATAATGCTAAAATCAATTGCTTTTCTTAGAAGTAAAAATGAGAGCTATGTTTCCCACAACGTGTCTTTATACAAAACGAATTATTACTTCACTCAAAAGGAGAAAAAAAAAAGTGATTCTGTAACACAACCTGAGCCATTAAAAAAACATTTCGTGGAGCTCCTAATGCTTTCCTTAATTCTTGCCTTATTTTTTTAAACTTAATTCTTTTTTATTTACTTTTATAAAGCTCAAACATAGTCTGTCAAAAATAAATCGGTAGAGGTCTTAGATTAATAGTGGTTAAAGAGGTATACAGGCAATTAACTTTCTGTAATTAGCCTTGCTGTTAACTAAAAAAAATTAAAAATTTAAAAAAAAACCCAAGCAAACAAATTTTAAAGCAATATCTGATGAAGGCTACCACAAGAGGAAGAAGAGAGAAAAATTGATTCATTCCACCAATTGATACTTCATGGCATTTTCTAATTGATTCTTTCCACCAGTTGCTCCTTTATACCATTTTTAAAGTGGCAGAAGGATCTTGGCCTAGGAGTACTGCCAGTCTAACAGATGGCTGTAAGTGCTGCTAGTCAGGAGAAATCAAAATGTGCAGCACTTTTGAGAATTGGGATTGTAGTCTTATCCAAGGGCTATCAAAGCAAAAGCCTGAGCCAGATTTTCTTCTGAACTATAAAAGTGTAAAGGTATACAAATTAAAAAATTAATTCCTTTTTTAATGGGCTTAATATCAGAGAATGGAGACTTTTGGTCTTTAATAAAAGACCATCAGAATAAATCCTGGTTTAGATCTATTTTGATCTGAATCTTTAGAGGTTGCTTCTCAAATTTGATTTTGTTAGTCAGTCTTACAAGGCTTACTGTGCACTTGATCCTGACTTCTGTGACTAGATCTACATTGGCTTTTAACTCAGAGCCTGGTACTCTGTTTAGGCTCAAAACTCCTGCATTTTCCACACAACCTATACAGTGCCTCACTTTTCCCTCTCAGGTCTTAATCCTATTAGGAAAACAGAAGGAAAATAAATAGATTGACAGTAACTCAAACAGTTTCCTTCAAGCAATCCAAATACAACCCATGTAATAGTTACTTTGAGTACAGTTAATGAAAGATAAAAAGTCCCTACAAACACAGGGTTTGGGTTTTATTTATCTACTCTGACCATTTCTGGCATTGGCCAAGTATAGTGTATCTCACTGTATATTATACCAGTAAGATGAGATTTAGGTATCTTACATTCTTTTCCTTTAAAGACTCTACAAGAGTAACTGTCTTAAAGCAACATATTTATTTGATATTACAATACCTAAAAATCATCTGTCTTGTTTGATCTAGTACTTCATTGGTGAGAGAGCTTGGTGAAACAACCTTTTCTCCAGCTACAAAATTGAACAAATATAGTTTTCTGAATTCAGTTTTTCTGTTTCCTGCTGGTTTAATGTGCTTTGCTTTCTCTGAGGACACTGAAGTTATTGATGCTACTCAGATATTGTATATTAAAGACTTCTAGGTCCTAGCACTCATTGGAGAACACACACACATTTTGCTGTCACCTGGGAAAACTTAGAAGGATTGTTTTATTTCTACACTACAAAATTCACACTGCTAGATAGACAGACATGAAATGAAATGCATGAACAAAAAAATCCTAAATCCCCCACATCTTAAGAGACTTTACACATTTTTTGCATAGATCATTTAGAAAATTACGTATAGATAAGACTACAATAGTTACATGAGACTCAATTAATCTTATAAAGCAGGGGCATTTATATAGATCATGATCTCAAGAGTTCTTCACCTTTTCAAATCTATAGAAAAGAGCAATTTTTCTTCTGAAGGAATTCTTCCAAACACCTTATTTTTGTAACAATATTAGACTTTGTTTTTGTAATATCATTAGGTGCTTTATCGGCAGCTTTAAATGTTAGGAAAAAGAAAAGGATCTAGTAAAATTGCTTTAAAATAGCTGTTCTTTGAAATACACAATTTGCTTTCTTTTTATCTTATATGTATACAACTATTCCCATATAACTTTACAAATTCCTGTGGTATTATTACTAAAACTTTGCATTGTCTTCTAATCAAAACAAATAAAACCAGGGGAAAAAAATCCAATGCAAGATGATGTGAGTTATATCTAGGAAAACTGGTCTAGAGGTGAGGTCAAACAACTTAGACACCTGTAAGCAACGTTAGAGGAAGAAAAGAATTTGAAAGGAAACCAAAACCTATATTTATAGCTTGGACAGGAGCATACATCTTCTGTCAAATGCCTCCAGCCTGGGCCCAGCTGATTGCTGCCACTCTCAT
Source organism: Sterrhoptilus dennistouni (assembly GCA_013397095.1). Taxonomy (NCBI): domain Eukaryota; kingdom Metazoa; phylum Chordata; class Aves; order Passeriformes; family Zosteropidae; genus Sterrhoptilus; species Sterrhoptilus dennistouni. The sequence goes on along the minus strand of VWZU01007859.1, from coordinate 28,779 downwards.
TTCAGGAGCTATTTATTGCCCCTGGTGGTTTTGCTAGTTATGGGACTCGTATTAAGTCGAAATGATTTAACTTAGCAAAGATCTGAGGCTTGCTTTGTTTAAGCTATTATTTTCTAGTTTGTCAAAATAAATTAGGAATTCTTTTTGGAGAGAGTAGAAAGCTGGCTAAAGCACGTCACTCTCTTTGATCTTCGTATTGGTTGTGATCTGCAAATAATCTGTATGAAGGATACTGTTCTTTGTACGTTAATACAGCTCCTTATACTTCGTACTTACAGTTTCTTCATTTACGTTTAGCTAAGCAACTTGGACTGATGCCTTAGTGTTATTTACTTATGGCTGTACTTTTCCAAAACATATAGATGCAGTTTATATAGCTTATTTAATGATATTTCACCACCAGTAAGTACAGTATTAATTAAAAATGTCTGACACTGTGAAATTCTGAGCTACCTGCATTTACTCAGGCTCCAAAACTGAGTCACAATAACTAAAAATGTTCTATATTTTAATCCTAAATTTTGATCACTTTATGTCAAAAAATATACATAAAGTACATTTTTAAGTTTGAAAATTTCAAAGGAAAATCACAATAAAGTATGCTATTTACTTTTCTCACTGTTTTTGACTTGTAATATTTACAATGAGGGGCAAAAAAATTGATTTTAATTAGGATCTTAATATTAACTTATTGTTTCACAAATATTAATGGAACATTTCCCACCAACTTAGAGAAAAACCTGTCTCATTATGATAGCATATTGAAAAAAAATTAAATTTAAAATTTAAATCAGCATTTCATACACATACTATTATTTGTTTATATGAACACAGTAATAAAAAATTCCTTTAATTTTAATAGGTAATGTATGTAGACATGTAATCAATATTCTTTTTTTAGTCTATATTTCCCATATTAAACTTGAGGAATTGTTGAGAATTGCAAAGTGATTTCACTTTGCATACTGTTTCTAATTATCAGAGATAACTTTATATATGTTTAAATTATGAAAGAAATACTTTTTCCCTCCAATTGACTATTGATATAAAGAGACCCAAGCAGTCAAATAACTACATAAGAGATCTTCAAATATAACCTCTGGGCTGTAGAAACAATGAAATGTAAATGCACTTATGTTTAATTAACATTATTACACTATTGTTATTCTGAAGTATGGACTATATCAGGGCACAGTAATTGCTGTGCTTATCTTACCATGAAATTGCTGACAAAGCAAAAGTACATTTATGATTTCACCAGAGATTTCAATTTAATTAACTCTGTGATGAATGGGATGCCATGTACTTTTGTTTGAATTTTCAGTGAAATTTGCATTGCTTCTCCTCTCTCCACCCCCCACATCCTAAAAAGAACTTCACACTCGTGAACTCTATTTCTTTATCAGTGCTGTTTTGAAAGATAGAGGACAACTCTTTGTGTCTGATTTGGATTCAGAATTGAAACACGTAAGTCTGGCCAGGATAATCGGTCTACTCTGTACTCAATCCCTACCCACTGACTCTTTCAAAGGGGAATGACAAAGCAAAAGCCAACTCAAAACTGTGTTACCCGATCACACCATTTAATTAAATCAAATATAATAATGAATTAATAAAAATCAAAACCATGTCTCTTACTTTTGACCACCCCTATTTTTTTATTCACTGCCTGAAATATAAGCAGATAAGTTATGACCCCATTAATATTGCCAATAACAAACACCTCTTTTTACTAATGACAGTTTTTTACCTATAAATTAAATTTACCATTCCTTTCATAGTATTTTAATTCATATGCCCAAAACTACAAGCCACTTTGCAAGATACACATGTATTCCATTGTGTTGTAATCTTTAGAGAAGATACACGTTTGGAAAAAGTTTGCAATGGAATCAGCTTATGAAGTGGCATTTATGAAGAGGTTGTAGAGGTAGGGGTTTTCTAAATTTGGACTTTTTCTTTACGCTCACAAGCTTCCGAAAATCAAACGTGCAAAACCAAAAATTGAATGAAGGAATATGGATAGTCAAAAAATATCTGAGAACTATTTCAAGCTGTAAGCAGCATTTTAAGTATATTTATAATTCATATGCTACGTGATGATCATATATAACAACCTATTCACAACATTTGCTGCCTTTTATATCTACCTATATACTTTATGTGTAGGGGTGTTCAGAAGAAAAGGAGCCTAGAAAAGTGTGACAGAGCACATATTTAACCAGGCTACCTTCTTAACAAGTGTTCAAATTGAAAGTGAATATACTCCGGAAAGTAAAGATTTCACTTGCTGCCACAGATTTTCCCTGATTTATTCATGCAATATCAGTAAATTACAGCTCATTCCAATTCTGATCTACATTACCAATTAAATCCTTATTTTGGAGAGTCTGAAAAAATCAATTAATTGTACAAATTAATGTACAACATGGTCTACATTGCAGGCTTTATTATATATTATATATATTGTATATAATATAGAATATATAATAATTTATATTATATATTATATATTATTTTCAGGTCAAGAAATAAATAGCTTATGAATTTTTACTGCTCATACGTGACCTGTCCCTACACTAAATTGCACAATGCATTTCCAGGTTGGAAAACAACAAAAGAAGACGGTCCTTTTTAAGTGGACACACTAGTCTGTTAAACATAATGATTGATTTGCTCTCATGTACCAGCCCAAGAAAAAAACAACTTCCCTCTCAAGAACACAAACCATTTATAAAAGCTGTGCTAATTTTCACCACTGTATTTCTAAGGATTCCAAAACACTGGGCCTCACAAAACTTTCCCCAGAGAAAGAACCAGCACAAAAATAAGGACAACAAAAAAAATTACTTCTATTTTCCTCAATCCTGTCTTTTAGTGGATGTAGTTCAAAAGACATTTTTTCAGCCATAGGACAGAAACAAAGGTTCTTGCTGCATTGCATGATGAAATGCCATGCATCTAAGCAGATATGACAGATTATCCCTAACAGCAGGCTGATAGCACAGCTGTACTGCACTCCTTCTGGTTGTTTCTGCGACAATACAAGTATTTCTGCACACTGTAACACATTATGGGAATGCCAAATGTCCTCTCTGTACAATATATACTGCACATGATTTCATTTCTAAAACCAGATAAAACTAAAACTCCATTCAGTCACTTGCTAATAACATTAACGGAAAGTACTCCAACTAAAGCAAACATTAATAACTGTACTGAAACTATTTTTCAATTATATTTTTCCCGAGAGTTACCTACCATGATTTGGTTGAAAGCAGCCAATTCTTAAAGAATATGTATTTTGACCTAAAGTATTTAGTACACATGAACAAGGTATCATATTAGACCACATAAAATAAAAAAGGTAGCTATGAAACCTCCTTAAATTTTCCAGCTCCCAGTCAGTGAGATATTCTATTTTCTTTCAAACACCAAGGAAAAAAATGCCACCCAAGTCTTCTAATTTGGAGGTGTGGGGAAGCATCCAAATATAAGTTATGTTTATTGCTTGATGTATTTATTTTTCCGTGTAAATTCTGTAGTGATGTGACACAAATCACCCTCAGTTTTCCTATGGAGGAATAATCCCATGCAGCAGTGTATGCTGCTTCCCAGAGAAGCTGTGCTCTCTCCATCTGTGGGTGCAATCAACACCCAGCAGGACGTTATCCTGGACAGCCAGCTGTAGCTGATCCTGTTTGATCAGGGTGGTTAGACCAGATGATCTCAAGAGGTCCCTTCTAACCCAAATGTGTGATATCAAGAGATGTCAGCACGTCAGAATAGCTCACTGCATGCAGAATGTAACATTTAATTTATTTAGCTGTGTCTTAATGGGTTTATGTGCCTTGACTGACATTTTTAGAATAAACCCAACAGCTGAACATTATTTTTTGACACTGTTGTCTTTAGTCTGCATTTAAATGAAACCACAGACTTTTCCTAGTTTAAGTTTGAGCAAGGGAAAAATGGCTCAAGTAAAGCTAAATGACAAATATTTTTCTTTTACAGTGCTTACCAATTCAACTTGCAGCACTGAATAATTAAAAATTAGTTGCCTGCTACTTAAAGCTCCCGGTGGGAAACACACAGACATGTCTGTACAATGNGCCATGCATCTAAGCAGATATGACAGATTATCCCTAACAGCAGGCTGATAGCACAGCTGTACTGCACTCCTTCTGGTTGTTTCTGCGACAATACAAGTATTTCTGCACACTGTAACACATTATGGGAATGCCAAATGTCCTCTCTGTACAATATATACTGCACATGATTTCATTTCTAAAACCAGATAAAACTAAAACTCCATTCAGTCACTTGCTAATAACATTAACGGAAAGTACTCCAACTAAAGCAAACATTAATAACTGTACTGAAACTATTTTTCAATTATATTTTTCCCGAGAGTTACCTACCATGATTTGGTTGAAAGCAGCCAATTCTTAAAGAATATGTATTTTGACCTAAAGTATTTAGTACACATGAACAAGGTATCATATTAGACCACATAAAATAAAAAAGGTAGCTATGAAACCTCCTTAAATTTTCCAGCTCCCAGTCAGTGAGATATTCTATTTTCTTTCAAACACCAAGGAAAAAAATGCCACCCAAGTCTTCTAATTTGGAGGTGTGGGGAAGCATCCAAATATAAGTTATGTTTATTGCTTGATGTATTTATTTTTCCGTGTAAATTCTGTAGTGATGTGACACAAATCACCCTCAGTTTTCCTATGGAGGAATAATCCCATGCAGCAGTGTATGCTGCTTCCCAGAGAAGCTGTGCTCTCTCCATCTGTGGGTGCAATCAACACCCAGCAGGACGTTATCCTGGACAGCCAGCTGTAGCTGATCCTGTTTGATCAGGGTGGTTAGACCAGATGATCTCAAGAGGTCCCTTCTAACCCAAATGTGTGATATCAAGAGATGTCAGCACGTCAGAATAGCTCACTGCATGCAGAATGTAACATTTAATTTATTTAGCTGTGTCTTAATGGGTTTATGTGCCTTGACTGACATTTTTAGAATAAACCCAACAGCTGAACATTATTTTTTGACACTGTTGTCTTTAGTCTGCATTTAAATGAAACCACAGACTTTTCCTAGTTTAAGTTTGAGCAAGGGAAAAATGGCTCAAGTAAAGCTAAATGACAGAAATATTTTTCATTTACAGTGCTTACCAAGTCTCAGTGGACAGAGGAAAAGCTTTTACAATGTCAAAATTTGCAGTTTGTTTGTTTCCTACTAAATGACATTATGCCGCAAGAATTCAACTTGCAGCACTGAATAATTAAAAATTAGTTGCCTGCTACTTAAAGCTCCCGGTGGGAAACACACAGACATGTCTGTACAATGTACTAAGAGAGGTCAAGACTTTGCACTGCATTCAGTGTTTGACTTGTGTTTCAGTGGCTTAAAACACAAAGAAACTTTAATAGAGTTAAATTTGCCATTGACATAAACGAGGGTAATTGGGACTTCCAAACAGACATCGTAATTTTCCCTTTACAAGTGAAATAAGAGTGAACAGAGAACTGAAGTCTTATATAGAAATGGAGTCAATCTATCTTCCTTTCTATGGGAAGACATTTTGGTAAGTATAGAAATGATACTGAGAAATCACTCCTAATGCTCAACTTGCCACTCTTTCTAAATGTCATGAAGCATATGATAACTAAAAGCAGCTTTGATTTATTGATTAGGAACTTAAGGTCATGTTATCTCATGGGCTTGTGCAGAAAGAAGTTAGAAATACCATTATATGCAAGAGCTATTTGTCATAGAAGAAGGTTACCTCTTTTACCATAATCTGAAGGAAAAATGTATCATTTGAGTTTCCAACTCAGTCTGCAAAAATGATTGAAGGTTGGATGCCTAGCTCCAGAAATACTCCTTTGAAACCTTCTCTTAGAATATTAATTTAGATTATTTGAAACCTGCTCTCAGATATTTTAAGCATGTTCATTTAGACTATATATATGCAGATTAGTTCCATTCAGAACTGGTCAGGTGGTCAAGAGATTACTGAAGTACATGAGATCCATGGGCATTGATGTTATACAAATTTGGTAGCATTTTGTTCCAGACAGCTTTTTAAAGGCAGCTCTTTAGAATCACAGAATATCCCGATTTGGAAGGGACCCACAACAATCATCAGAATCATGTGTCTCCTTATTTGACACATGTGGAAAAGTTAAAAGAATTTTGATCTTTACAGTAAACCAAGATCTCAACTTTTAAGTAAGTTAACTTTAAAAATACATGGATATTTTCATTTTTTCCTATGTGCCGACTTCCTCAAAACCATACATTCTGAAAAGAAGTTTTTGAATATATAGATTTCTCACAGAAATAATTATACTTTAAACCCAGAGGGATACATTCCAAGTCTTTTTCCATTTTACATCAGATATTTCATACAACAGACTTTCCTTTGTTTTGAAGCAGCTTGCAGGAGTCTTAATTAATCTCCTTATGAATTTTGAAACTTAGGTATCCATTTCTATCTTTTGACCTGAACTCATCTTGATGCTAGAAGACAAAAAAAGCAAATGAGAGCAGACTGTATACGAATAGTTTTCTTCCAAGTCATGAAAGCAGGTTGTGAATTAATTATCATCACAGCTGCTCAGCAAGTGGCTCTGACAGTGCATTTTGACATAATGCAATAATAGGAAAAGGTTGAAATGATTTTTCCTCAGAAAGCCGAAATCTAAGTGAGACATATGACTTGTAAGTTATGTGACAAATTTATGTCATCAGAAGTAGGGCCACATTCAGGAGTCATATGCAAGCAACATACATAAATGTGTATGAACAGGGAGACAGTTCTTGGATGTGAATACATTTACTATAAGGATGACTACAGTTTGGAGTACTAGAGGTATAATTCCTGCTATTGACATAAAAATCAAACCCCAGTAAGCTTTAGGTACCAGATTTTTGCTCCAGGCAAAAAATTATATTCCCACCCGTTGCTACCAAGCCACTTCCAGTGGCCCGGTAGGTCATTGCATGCATGCAAAGAAACACAGGGCATTTGTGGTTTCAGAGAATGAAACCCATTCCTGTCTTCAAGATTTTCATACTGCTAGTTCTACGTAATGTGTAGAGTAGGGCTGAGTGTTTAGAAAAGCTCAACATTGGCTTGTACTCACCCCCTTAAAAATCAGTTGAAAAGCCTTGCTCTGACAAAAGGAGATGCAGAGATTTTTACCAGAATAAAGCCTAAGTATAACTGCAGCAATAGGCCTGTGGCAGTATTGTTGAACTCAGCATAAATCAACACCTGCTAACTGCCAAGTCTCTTAGTCTGTCCATCTGTGCCGTATGGCGAGATAAATACCCTAAGTCACTGTCAATATTTTAGGCTGGCACAATGATTTATGACAATGAAGATTAAGGGCCAACAGGTGGAGGAAGAGGTATAAAAAGGTATGCATTGCCTTTGTGTAGATTCCAACTTGAAACATCAGTACAAAAAACATATATTATCCCTTTCTTATTTTATAACAATTCTTGGGTTTTTTTAATGCTAAGATTTTAAATCATGCTTGAAGAGATTGGATCTACTTGGTTTATACTTGGTTAGAAGATCTCAGAGAATGTCTGTAATTTTGAAGATTGTTATACTGTTGTTCTTCTACTAGAAGATTTACACATTTTTGGAATTCCTCTCCCTTGGAGAGAGGTCAGTGAAGGAATGATGTGTAAAACTATTAGTACATGTTGCGAGAGCTAATCTACTGAAATATCTCTGGTTTTAGCACAAATTTATTTTTTTGTATGAATAAAACTCTAATGCAATTTACTAGGAATTATTAATTCTAATCTCAGTTTCTCCATGCCTCCAGATTTACTGGCTAAAAGAGGACTTGGTGGAAAGAAAAGAAAATTCACACAATCTGTCAGCCTAGAGGAAATGTCAGATGAATATCATCAGTATCTTCACATTCTTTCCTTGCATTTAGTTTGTGCCTGAGCTTCCAGTAACATCCTCATGGGTGGAATTGGTTAATGGACACAAATTAAAAAATATTAAATTCTATATCAACGTAAGAAAAAATATTTATGCTATGAGGAAGGTCAAGGGCAAAAACAAGTTTGCCCAGAGAAGTTGTGAGTTCTCCTGTTTTGGAGATATCCAAAAACTGGATGCATCCAAGACAATCTCATCCTCTGACCCTACTTGAGAGGTAGAAGTCATGGTGATCTCAAGAGGTCCCTTCCAAACTTCAAAATTCTCTAATTCTGTGAGTTTCAGTTGTGTTAGTGAAAAAGATTTTAAATCCTCAGAATACATGCTCATGTTAGAATAAAGACAATTATACGTTTTCTATGGCACATATATTTAAGTTTCAATACAGAAATTCAGTGGTTAAGTAGATCTCACATTAAAAGAGAGAGAAAAATTTAAAATGTTAAGAAAAACCCAACCCACAAAAAAACTTAACGAGGAATACAAGAATGAGGAACCCTGAACTCCTGAACTCCTATGAACTCCTTGCTTCCTTTGCAACCTTGGGTGCACTTCACTTCCGTAAATTGCCAAAACTCAGCAGATGCAATTTTAGGTTTTCTGATTTGGGTGAGTGACATTTGAGCTTCCACTGTGAGCAGTCTTTTAAAAAACACAAGAAATACTTTCTATGTGTGTATGGCTATGACCTAAAAAGGAAGTGTCCCTTCTAAATCAACCCAGGCCAGGTTACTAGTTTTGTGTCCTATTTAATTCTTGACAAGGAACTTTTCTTATGACAAAAATTTTGGTTTTTTCTTCTATAGAGATATCCTGACTTTCTAAATAACAAATGAAATACCAGAACTTATTTAGGTCTCTTGAAAAAATTTTACTGATTTTTATGAAACAAAAAAGCTGAATTCTAACTGCTTAGGACTAACCATATTTTGGGGACACAGAAGTGGTCTAGTCAGATTTCTCCTTTACCCACTGAGGTGTAGGAAGTGGACCATGAATGCTAGTATCCTGCCTACTTTTCAGTATTTAAGATCACAGCAAATTATTTTAAGAATAGAGCTTGTTCAAACTTTCCTGTCCAACATGATCTGTTACACAGCATACCAATTAACAGAAAAAAACCCCAAACTCATTTTTTCCCATGTGGCGAGAGCAAGTCACCACTGTGATGGATTCTGTGTATATTTTTAATAAGAATTGGTTAAATTAACACATTTTGTGCTACTTTCAAAACTACAAATAACTTTTTAAAACCAACCTCAACTCTTCATTGCAAAAAACTTAGATAAAATGCAATAATGAACCATGAATCATCAGCTAAACTAACATCTAAAAATCAGCTGAGAATATTTGTTACTGATGGGTATTTAACACTGTGGACTAAAATTTTACCTTACATGCACAACAGCATCAAATTCAGAAATGTTATGGAGGTTTCACAGGGTCTAACTAGACAAGGCCCAAATGAAAAACACCTGCAATTAATATTTTTCCAGATAAATTGAGCGAGTATTACAGAAGCTATTGAAGGTGGAAATGTTAAAATATTAGATTTACAACTACATATCAGGAAACACAGAGGACGTACTTCCAGAAGTGCAGTTTTCTTCAAATTTTGCCTTAAAGCTATGATTTGACACAATAATGCTAAATAATCGAACTAGAGAAAAGAAGTATGGAAAGCAGTTAATAGGGAACAGTGTAATGAGAAGTCAGCTCTAAGAAGAGTAAAAACCCTGGAAAGTAAAAGGAATTGATGATAACTAATATATGATATAAAATTGGAAGACAAATAACACTTCCTCTATCAGTACACTATACATGAATAATATATACATACTTCAGACCCAATCCTATCTTCTATATATCATCCAGCTAAAGTAATAAGCAAAATCGTCAAGAACAAAAGGGGAATGATGGTTCAACACACTGCTGCATATAGTGTCTATGTTTTTAAAAAGAAAGAAAAGAAGAAAAAACATTATTTCAATTTGAAAGGTGAAACTTAGAAAAAAATTACACTTTTTAAAATCTTCAGATTAAGACAGAAACCATCTGGGCAACAGTGAAAAAGGATGCACCTGCATGAAATGCGTCAGAACATAAGTAAGTAAAAATTTGGTAACAATTACTCCAGTTGGAGACCATGAATTAGGAGGTAGTAGTTAAGGCCCAGATAAACAAGCTACACAGATGAAACAAAAAGCCTCAACAAATTAGGCACCTAGGAGACAGCTCAAAAAAAAGTGACTGAAGGAAGATAAGATGTGACAGATATAGATGTGGATAAATGAAATATCTAATTGAGAGAGATGTGAAAGTAATCCCAATGTGAAACTGAAATTGTACTTAAAAACCAAAGTAAAATAATAAAAGGGAGTAGAAAAGCATTTTCTGTAAGATGACATTTAGACATCTAAAAAGAAAGCAAGAGAAGTTGTATTAAAAACAAGGAGATCAGTAATTTCATTTTCAAGAAGTAATGGAAATTGGGAATATGAACATTTTTACTCATCTCTGTAGGCTGTCTCTTAGGTTTGACCTGTAAATCAATAGATGGTAGTCTGATTCATCATTAGAAACTGGAGCTAATCAGACATTTTCCACATTTCTTTCAGTTGAACCAGTGGCATTCCTACACCTCTAGATAGGAATGGAAATCCATCAGGCTGGAGAGAAAACACAGAAATGACTGTGGTTTCAGGCTTTCGGTTAAGGTACCTCCATCCTAAGTTAGTGAAAGATACATGTTGTGGTCCCTGCCACAAGCAATGTTTGACCTTTGAAAAAATTACTTTCTACCAGATGAACAAGAAATCACAGAGAAGCAATTTAATGGGTACAGCAATTCTACCCTCAAAGACGCACTGTGTAAAGTTTCCCTTGACTTTTTTCTGCACTGGACTCTAAGGACTGAGAGACAAAATAAGACACTGACATGTTTTAACCACATCCAGCAAATAAGACCCATGCAGTGGACTCTCCCATTCCCCTCCTCTGCCCCACTGGGATAGGGAGCAGAATTGTAAAAAGGGAAAGTTCATGTGTTGTGATAAGAACAGTTAAATAATAGGAATAAGGTAAAATTATGATGATGAGAGCAGGAAAGGGGAAGGAGGAAGGAATAACATCCATAAAAATACAACTGCTCACCACCCACTGACCAATACCCATCTCATCCCACCCCCAAGTAATAATTGGCTGCTCCTGGCCAAGTCCCCCAGTTTATAGGCTGAGCATGATGGCCTATAGTATGGAACATCCCTTTGGCCAGTGCAAGCCAGTTGTCTCAGCTACGCTCCCTCACATCTTCTTGTGCACCTCCTCACTGGCAGAGCATGAGACAGTGAAAAGTCCTTGACTGCAAGTAAGAACTACTGAACAACAACTAGAATATCAGTATCAACAATACTCCTATGGTAAATCCAAACCCCACGGTATTATTCCAGTTAGTTATTAAAGAGGTTGAAGAGAAAGATGATCCCATCTAATCTCTGTACATTTGCATTCTTATTATCCTTCTTGATTGGACCTGGAAAACTAACCTAGAGTTCATTGGTGTTCCCTTAAAGTGTGACAATTATACTATTTTTAGCAGTTGTCTCATTGCCATAACCCACTGGGTTTGAAAAGCCATGATGTGGCCCTGAGAAAAAAAATCTCTTTGATTAAGTTTGCCATAGTTATGTTTTGGAATCTAAGAGTGAGAAAATAAGGATGTAAGGAAAAAAAGTTCTATTTTCTTATTTGTGTCATTTTCATTTTCCATGACAGAAAGTCATGTTACTTTCTTTATTTCCTCACTATAGATCTCCTTGTCTCCCCTGGAGTGATTTTTGAGAAGTGATAATCACTTTGTCCTGTGATCCAGAACACTCAGAAAATATATTGTTTTTATTCTGTGAGCCTATTTTGTAATACTGTAATTCGTAGGCACATTATTAAAACAGAAATACAACAGCAAACAAAGAAACGAACAAACAACCTCCTAAAGGACAAACGCACAAGACCTCAACCTATTCCCAACACTAATATTAGTGTGGTGTTCCAAAGCACAGTCCTTACAGTACCCAGAATTAGTCTCAGATCAAGAAAGTGCATACTATAAAATTTCTTTAGGAATTACTGATATATTCTTTGTCCTCTCTCTAGATTTTTAGCTTTTTGGGTTTTTTTTCCCAATCATTCTCATATGATTATATTCATGCTATTTTATTTCCAATACCTAAAGTGATTTTGTACTTATCTATTCAACCAACCTGGCTTCAAGCATGAATTTTTAGACTGTATTTTCTCTGTACACGTCCAGATTACTTCAATCTTTTATTTCCTGTATTTTTTATTTACAACCCTAACAGTTTCCTGAGTGTGAAAAACATTTGCTTCATTTTTTGAGAAAAGACTTTTACTCATGCATCTTTCAGACTGAAATCATTGCTGTCCTCAGCTATGGGGAATCTTGCTGACAACGGACTAACTTTTGACCCAGACATATGCTTCCACTTTGCTACCAAAGTTATTTTAAATGCTATTTCTGCTCTTCTGAAAAAGGTCTCTCAATCCAAAAAGCTGGATTGAGTAGTTTGCATGTGGATGAAAGATAAATACAGGTTGAATCATTTGGGAATAAAAGTCTTCTCCTGTAGGCTCTCCTGAGTTGAAAGACTGAATCCAATTTTGTTTTTACATTGCCGTAAGATAAATTTGTTTTGAATGCCATTTAAGTTAAAGAGAAGTAGTTTGGTTTTTTCCTGTAAAAAACCTGTGCTTTTCTTCTGGCAACAACTCATTTTCTTAAGACCTCTCACTTCTCAGAATAAACATGTAATAAAGATTCCTCTGCGCTGATAATATTGCTGTAAGCACATTTGAAACACTATGCAAATTCTTTTTAACCTTTTTTTTAATACCCTTAATTTAATAAACAGTTCCTGTACTATAAAAAAACTGTTTCTTTTCCCATTGTCTTATCTTTCTCTGTTTTTCACTTTTCCTGGAAAAAAGTTTCCCCATCCTGGAAGGGTGAATTTTCTTCAACAAGAAATAACCATTTCCTAATAAAAAAAAATGGCTTCCTCTCATATAAACATGAAAAATAAACAAATTGTGTACAAAACGAGACTTGAAATTTGTTCTGCGCTGTTTAGCAAGAGACTTACCCTGTCAAGAACAGCAAATGCATTTTGTAGAGGCAAATTCAACATCTGAGATATTATCAACTGCATGTTTAGGAATACTAGCATTTAATAAGCTGATACATTTCATAAGGAGTATTCCACAAGCTTTTCCTTTCCTTAAACTCAGTAATTTGCATATGGTTTTTTTCCATTAATATAATTTCAATTGTCACGTTTCAAAAATAATTTTGCCATTCCATTTTCCAGGTATTAGTGTACAAAGCAAGTGGGTGAGGGGGTGAAGAATCACAAGGGTAAAAGTGAGAAAGCTTGTGAGTTGAGACCAAGACAGTACAATAATAACAACTAGTATTGTTATAGAAACTCGCAATGAAAAAGGAAAATATCAAAGAGAGAAAATAAAAGCAAGAAAGACAAGTGATGAGAATGAAAAAAATTCCTCACCACCAAACAACTCGGGTCTCTGAGAAGCGGGACTCCACTGATTTCCCTCGTTTTGTTGCTAAGCATAATGCTACAGGTATGGAATCTTCCTTTGGCCAGTGGGTTTCAGCTGCCCAGTTGTGTCCTCTCCCAACTTCTTGTGCTCCTGACTCCTTACTAATGTGTTGTGGTGAGGAACAGAAAAGGCCTTGGACCCGTATGAACATTGCTCGGCAATAACAAAATCATCTTTGTATTACATTACAGTTTCCCCCATCGTAGCTACTGCGAATAAAACAAACTCTATCTCAAACAAAATCAGCACAATACCATTATTTGTATTGTATACAATATTTGCATTCGTTAAGGCTATTTACATAGCCTTAACAAGCCAGGCTTCCACATGGACACACTGAAATTCTTTCTACTATTTTACTGAATTTCACCAAGTAATTTCACTGGAGTAAATAAAAGTCATACCAACCAAACCTGACCCCCTAATCTTTCCATTTTTATCCATTCTTTGCACCTCTCGCTCCTCCACTTCATAGGTGACTGTTCTGAGACCACCATGGCTGAATAAGAATTGCAAGGCTGCGTTTCTATGTGAAGCACCTGACTGGGTCAGGGTCAAGATCAAGAAGGTAGTATGAAAGGCAAAAAGCACACAACATGCCATACCCACTTCAAAGTTTAGTGAATGCCTTTTAACTCTTCCTTGGTCTCAGACAACAGAAGAAAATTAGGTAACAAAGTTGCATGCTGCAAATTGCTTCAGGCAATTTAAGTCCCAAGTGTCTCACTGAGACCAAGTTTCAGAACTGTGGCTTGCGTATCCTATCTCATCTCTGCACCATATTTATCTTTTTTTATACCTTTAAAGTTGGCTTTATGCAACCAAACATCTACTTTCTGTCACCTTATCAAATCTGTTAACAGGAAAAAGTAATTTAGAATGCTGTTCACATTACAAGCTTAAAAGTTTATATCTGAGTTTAAGATCCCCAACATAAATTTTTTTTGAGGGCTTGATGACAAATATATTTCCCTTCTGTAAGGGTCTCTGTTAAGCAAAAACCTCAGAATTGTATGAAGATAGACGGGTTTCTGTCCAACAGAAATGTCGTCCTGGTTTTGGAATTGAAAGGTGCAATTTGATCTAGAAATTATCAGCACACAGTGACATTTTGATGTATACATATATGTAAGGGGTTTTTTATGCCTAAAGATTAAAGTGCTCTCTCTGCTCCTCTGTCACCTGTTTAGCACCTGATATTTAAGATCAGTTGTTCCCCAGCTCATTACCTGTTATTGTGACCTACCTCTGATTTATTACGGGTGCAGGGTCTTTGATTTTGCAAGGCACCCTACCTGCCTACAACAGCCCCTCTTGTAAGGCAAATCAATCATTCACATTCTCCTCATCTATTATCAGCAGCTTCAGCTGACAGAAGCTGCAGCTGCACATTGCTTCTAGGACTCCCTTATATTTCTTTCTATTGTGTTATCTGATAACTTTTTTTTTCATTCCAAAAACTGTTTTATGTTTGCAAAATACATTTGGCAAGACACTCAGCATTTACAAATGCATAGTAGAGGTTCAGTATAATATCAGACAGTCACGTTACAGTTGCAAAACTTGCTCGCACAGATGTAGAATTTCAAGTTTGTAATACAAAAATTCATAGTCAATGTCCAGTTTTTTAGAATTAAGCCTGAAAAATCTATTTTTCTCAAAAAATTCAAGGACATGGAGTTAGATTGTTTATTTCTTACCCACAGACCTTCCTATCCATAATTACTGTACAAAATCTATGCAAATTTCAAAATTTAGTGAAGCTTAAGATTCCTACCAAACAACAACAGAATCAATGACTGAATCACTCAGGCATTGGGAATACTTCAATCATATCAGACAAAAGTTTTAACTGACTACTTTGTCTAATGCTTTGCGACTAATTCTTCTCTATGTGAGCTTGCAGCATTTAAAATTTCAAGGAGAAAATCAAACAAGCAAACAATCCATTTTATTTCAGTATGCAAGATTCAATAACAGAAGACGTATTTGTGTATTTCCCAGAATTAGATCATATTCGAGGGTACTGCATGTGTAACAACATTATCTGAGTATAACTTCTACAACATGAAAATATTGTAGCAGCCTAACCAAGTCTCAGTGGGAAAGATTTCCCCTTGCTTACCAAGACAAAAATAATTATCCTCACTACACTAGGGAAACTGTAGAGCACAGAGAACAATTGGAAGCATGGATGGGCAGCTCTGGGGACTGAGACACCTACATAAGATGTCCACAGTGACAGATGAACAAAAGAGCAGCTATCTCATAGTTGTGTGTCCTGGAATAAGCAAATAAACAGTAACCACTCAGGATTTTATTTTGTTTCTGCTATTTTTAGCAGGAGAATACAAGGATTTAATGGTATGATCTCAGATGCTTAGGGTTTTCTTATTCCCAGGAAGCATTTTGCTTAATATAAAAATAAAAAACATAAGCTCCCAACAGGGCTACTCACAGATATTCACAACTCCCAAACCTCCCTCCAGCTCCATTCAGAATGGCTGAAAATGATAACAATCATATTCTGTGTAAAATTCATGAGCCTATGCTGCACGCACCTTGTTCTTTCCAGATTTTTTTCCCTACCATCAGGTTACCAATCCCCTACACTATGTAAATTCAAAATTCTAAAAGCAAATGCTAACTCTTAATTCCAGAAATAAGTTCATTTTCTTATAGATGTGATCAGGAATGGACTAGCTACTACCTTTTCTGTGTTTACAGAATGACAGTGGCATAACAAATCAGACAAGATACTTTTCAGATTTCACACTGAGTATCTGGAGCACTCCTTCAACTTAATAATATTTTCTGATAGATTCAGTTGTTAGCAAAAAAATAAGGAAAATGAAAACATTAGTCCCAATCTAGCAGCAATAAGTAGATATCAATACAATATGTTCCTCTTCAACAGCACTGTGTTAAAACTTGCTCATGGATAGAGACCTCACTGCTTTGCATCCAGAGATCCAGAGTAGAGCAGAGCAGAGTAGAGTAGAATATTTAGCTTGGAAGGGAAAATTAAAGCATGTTATTAAGGACATTATCTAACAAAAAACAACATTCAAATCTTGCATTCCCTTTTTCTGATTATCCAAAATATGTTTCATATGCATTTCTAGGAAAGTTTTTCTACTCATAGCTAGCATACCTTTCCATGAATCAGCAAACCATCTTTCCACATACAAAAGCAACCATTTTCTTCAAAGCTATTCTTTTTGCAACTGTTTTTAAAAAGCAAGTGGAACTGTCTTCCAACCTCCCTGAAACTGGTCATGGAGTATCTCTAACACATGTATTTCCAACAGACATTGCAGATAGTGTTTGCCTTTACAAACAAAAGGATACACAAAATATTTTTAAGGATTCTAAGCCTCAAAATATTTGTTCTATTTCATAACAGTCTTGACTGATCTTCATGCAGTTTTAATTTCAAAAGGAGTAACAAGGTGTGAAGCATTTGCAACTGAAATTAAAATCAGCAAAGGCTCAGTGTGCTCATGACTGAGAGAATTACTGGTTGACTGCTGTAAAGATTTTTAGTCTTCCAAATTTGTAAAATCACTCAAGAGTGTTATTATCCCTTCTTTTTCTTTCCTTTTTTTTTTTGTTCTTAAATAGCAAGCTGGTATTTATGCTGTCCTTGTTAATATGAATACACTTCATGTTTTGTCCTTAGTGGAGAACAGAATCTGTCCCACACAGTACAGGAAGCATGTCAGGAGAGGACAGGAAAACTAAGGTGGTTTTCTTGGTATTAGAAACAAAATGACTATTAACTCATACTGATTTAATATATAACTGATAGTAATTTCTTAGTGAAAGATATGAGTTGTTTTCCTCCATTTCAATATTTCCTTTATTTTTGGCTTTTTTATTTAACATATTGATGAGAATCTTTTCCGTATGGCCTCTATCCTCCAAACACAACTTAACCTGCTGCTTCTAAAATGTAAATAGATTTATGGAGACTGGGAGAACTTCCACCCAACAAACTTATTGAATAAAACTTACATAACACTCATACACATTTATACTCCAATTCTATTGAACTGTTGGTATTTGTGAGTTTGCTCACAAATATAGAGAGTATTTTGAAAGCTAAGTTTAGTTCTCTTCTGAATACATAAATTTGTTCACAAGAACTTCAGCTGTGAACTGGCAAGAGAATCTCTTATTCTTCCTTGGCAGTAGCCTGTCAGCCTGGGAACTGCACAGCACAGCCTGCACAGCATTTACAAAGTTTCTAGAAGGAGCTGTGAAGAGGCATGCACAAACTGTGAATGTTTTTCACTTCAGAGAAGGTGTTTAACTGTAGATCAATTAAATATGCAGCTGTAAGTTTCACATAGATGTGACAAAGAGTGTGACAGTGTAGGAAAGCTTTATTCCAAACACTTGCATAGGCCCTAAAAAAGTAGGAATGGGATTAAAAAAATGTATTCTCTTGACTGCAGTCAGTAGACTTGAAGAGTAACTTACAAAATATTATTTTCATATCAGACAGACAATCACTGTTTCTGAAGCTGACTGTGGTTTAGTGCATGGCTCATGTTTTCTTCCCATTATCCACTTCATCACAGGTGGAGGAAGCAAATGAAGGCCTCTCAAATCTTTCCTAGTATTATCTATACATATATTTTTCACTAGTAATTTGATGCACCATATTATTTTGTGATAAACCATTCCTTCAGCTGGCTGAAAACTCCAAACTTTGCCAGGAGCCAAATAGTTCAGAGCTGCTAAAACATTTTACCCAACAAGAGCTTTTCAAACTCAGGAGCCAAGCTACTTTAAGTGACTGTATTGAATTACACGACTTTTGAAGCTTGTCACTAGCATTTCAAACATAAAGGAGCACCTAAGCCTGCATGTTTCTTAAGAATAGCCCTGAGTAACTAGTTGAGTTGCATGGCACACCATTAAGATGCTGCATTTAAAAGAAAGAGTCTTAATACTCCAGGACAGCTGTACTGTGTGAAGTAGAGATATCACAATTTTCTGCTCACAGCAGGGCTCAGATGCTGCCTGATTAAGTAAAAGTCTTAGCTGCACATTCTGCTACAAATCAACCAAATGCTGCTTCTACTGCAGCAGGCATATAATCTTGCAAATGAGAATGGGATGCTAGTTTTGGAGCACTGTTTATGAGTCTTTTTTGCAATAGATAGAGATCATACATCATTTTGCACGTGTCACTCAGATTCTGTTAAAAAACATAAATTACTACTTATTCGTAAAACAAAAGAAGGAAATCTATTTTATTATTCCCCTGGAAAATCTAAAGGAATTATGCAACAGCACACTTCCACCTGCTAGAAAGCAATAAATTATGTATGTAGACAAGGAAATAAAAGTGGAAGTATCAAACAAAAACAGAATATATAATGAAAATGCTGTTCACACTACAAGACATAAGGCTTTATCAGTTTTTCTATTTTGATCCATTATGCTCTGGGGATCATCTCAGCCTCAGAGCAATTCTTTTCAGTTAATATATAACTCTAAAGTGGATATGCTGTGTGGGTTTCTTTTTGTTTTGTCCATCCTGGTAACCAAAAATGAAATTATAAATGTCACTGTAAAGGTGCCTGTACTGGTGAGATACAATGGGCAATTTCCTCATATAAAATCTCCAGCATGAAAGTGTATTTAAACTAAAGCAAAAAGGCCAGCATCACAAGATACTTAGGGTTTGAATGAAACTACTAAGTAGAGACTGGGAATTACTTCAAGATGCCAAGTACAGGATATCAACTGGATGCCTCAAAATTTCTGAGTGAGTGACAAAATTAACTGATTAAATTACTTTGTTGGGGTAGCTCATCACAGTTTTCCTCTTACTTTTTGATAGAGAGGCAGCTCAAATTCCTCAGTTAGATGTATCAGAAATTCAAGCTGGTGGGATTGGGAGGGTTGTATTTTCTGAAAGGAGGTTAAAAAAAGTAAAGGATGTTTCAAAACATTAGTCTAAGTCAATACTGCATGTCTTAATTTCTTTTCTCTTTTGTCTAAAACTGCCTGAGTTTAACCTGACTTTTCACAGAGTACAAGGAATCCTCGTTCTTCATTTTCTTGAGAGGAAGTTCATACACAGCGCCAGCTTTGTGGCTGTTCTGAAATCATTTGTTAACGGACATTCAAAGCTGTTTCTCATTCTCCAGAAACATTCCTTGGCTGCATCAGTCACCCCAACAAGGGTGTAGCTATCAGTTAAGATTTGTACAGCAGCTTATTGCAGTGGTTGACTACAACTGGGCTGTTGTGCCAAATGACAGAGCACAGAGTAGATCTGAGTCATTTGGCTCATGCCTACTGTTGCAATGCTTTCGTCTGCCTAGACTCATTTGTTTCTTGCACAATATTCCAAAACTCTTCAAGCTTAATTCTATTTACTATTAATTGCATTA
Organism: Sterrhoptilus dennistouni; assembly: GCA_013397095.1. Classification (NCBI taxonomy): domain Eukaryota; kingdom Metazoa; phylum Chordata; class Aves; order Passeriformes; family Zosteropidae; genus Sterrhoptilus; species Sterrhoptilus dennistouni. Next base: position 8,748 of record VWZU01007859.1, on the reverse strand, counting down.
CGAGAAAGCTGCAGAAATCCCACATCCACTTTTCACTCTTGGATAATTTGCTGTAATAGGAAGTCAGAAAGCAGGCTGTTTGTCATGCTAAAACACCTCTAAACTGAGACAGCTCTGGCTCATGCAGGCAATGCAATTTTCTACCTAACGGTGAGCTAACTTTGCAAGAAAAAAGGATACAGGAGATTGCTCAGGTTTTAGCATTTAGGGAAATAAAGTCTAACAAAGGGCATTTTTTTCTTGGTTACCTTTATGGTTTTGAGGTTTTTTTCACATAACTTCCAATCATACCTTTCTATAGATTGCACATTTTCCTCTATACTGTTTCAAAAAAATAAATTAACATCAAAAAGTATGATTTTTGAATTTTTTCTCTTTGATTCACATATCCTTCAATCTTTAATTTACTTACAGAAATTTCTTAATTGAAGACCATGTTCCCTCATACAGATTTCCTTATAATTTATCATAAACAATTATTAAAATTATTAAAAAATTAGAACCACAAATTCATATCACCATCTCTCTAAGTTCTTTACTTCTGTAATCCCCCTTTCCTACCTTGTTCCATCTACCTAGAGGAAATGATATGGTAAACACAGAATATGTGCTCTCAGTTTGTCGTTTAAATTTCTCTGAAAAAAGGGATACAGTTAAAAGAATTTCCTTAAGGCTGAGTCTTGCTTTAGGTAGGAGCTAAGAGCTTGGGGATAGAAGAGTCAGAAGTTACAGAATGTAGGAAGTGAACAGGAAGCCCACAGGGGAAGAAAAAATAAAAGGAAAAAGAAAGAAAAAAATACTTATAGCCCACTGTTAAAAAAGGGACAGAAGGAACTTTCCTATGAGCTGGTGGTGAGGACTGAGTGTGCTGTAATACAGAAAATCAAGGAACTGGTAGGAAGAAATCATACCCTGAAACAAGTTGCTCTTCTGCTAGCAAACTGTGGGCACATCATCCTATATATAATTTCTTACAGTTACTTAATACTGAGCACACATGGCAAAGCAATCCTCGCAGTATATGGAAATACCTACAAAGAGAGTGATATCAACTACGTAACTGTTAAATTAACTGTCATGCAAAGTACCCATAGTGATTCCCTATTCCATTTACTCCAAACTCATACAATCAGATGGGGGTTTTTTTTCTTTTTTTTCTTTTCTTTCAATTTTTTTTTTTTTTTAATTTCTTTTGTTTCCTCCTAATCTAGTAAAATGAGCTTGGTTGGTTAGAACATGGTGCTAATAACACCAAGCCTGGGGGTACAATCCCTGTATGGGCCATTTACTTAAGAGTTGAACTTGACGACCCTCATAGGTCTCTTCTAATTCAGAATATTTTGTGATCTGGAAATAAATTCATAACTGCCACTGTTTTGGAGACAGAGAGGAGGGCATACATTTTTTTTTTAAAGCAAAATAATTAATGGAAAAGGCTATCAGTCTTTCCTTTAATAATTCATTTCTTATCATGAATCAGAACCAAAAGACAAGAAGTCTCAGGGTGTTATGAACTGCTGTTAATCCTTGCCTCCATATAGGACGAACAGAGAGAATAGAAAATCAAGAGGAAGAGGAGAAGTGCTGATATCATATTACAAAACATTAATGACTTAGCCAGCCAGCTACACTAACTAGCAAACTATATTTCTGTTGGTTTTCCAAGAGCTGAAGAAAGTACAAAAACTATTTCTGGAGAAATATGTCCAAAATGAATTGTGTTTGCACTGGGATAAAAATTCATAGCTTGAAGCACACAAAAAATAAACAGTCCAACAGAACTAATATTAAATCTAATATTGGGACAGGCTCCTGTGAGCTATTTGCTACTCTGTTGACATGTAATAGTCTGTTCAGCATTGCAACTTACATTTTTGTACTACAAATATGAGCACAACTCCCGGGTTAAGTTAGAAAAAATAATTCAAAAAATAGTATTTCTTTTCTTTAAACACTGTGGTACTTTTTAGCTTAAACAAAAAAATCTTGTCATTTTGTCAAAAAAATTTCTATCTTTTTGAGTGTTTGATTTTCATCTAGCTCCTGAACTTCTTACACGTGGAAAATTTTTTGTTAGAGGGAAAAATTTCAGTGTATATTTAGTTTCTCTAGATATGCAGAATCCACAGCAAAAGAAGGTTACAGGAGTATCTGAAGGTTGGTTACAAAAGAGCCCCATAACAAAAACTTCAGGACAAATAAGTACTATTTGACATACACTTATGCATGGTCATAATACACTCAAATCAACTTTTTCACCTTTTACTTAGGCTCAAATTAACTTTCTGTTAATTGTATTAACAGAATTAATACCATTGGCTTAGTCTAAGGATAATCACTTTTGAAAAATTAATAAATAGAAAATTCCTTATGTGTGGTGTCTCAGTTTCTGGGATTGGCTCATATTTGTACAAGTTCTTTGAGGCAGTCAATTGATGGTAAAGGAAGCTCTACAATTAAAATAAATCACTGTGTTCAGGAGAAAAAGGCAGAATATTTTATGTGAACATAGGAAGTGAAGGGACACCAATTGGTATGAACAATGACAGGGAAAAATAATGGCTATTGTTCTTGTAACAGGTTTTGAAATAAACGTTGCTTTCAGGAGCTGGCAAGCCTTCAATTTCTTTTTTAAATAAGTAATTGGCTTAAGAAAAACAGGTTGGCTTAGGAAAGCAGGTTGTCACACAGACTTTGGAACTTTTCAAGCTGCATACTGGCACCCACGGTTTTAAATAAGCGCACGTCATACGTTGGAATACATTCTGAAAGCCTTTTTTTGCTTACCAGTAGCCCAGAGAATTTGGCAATATTCAACTTATACTACATTAATCAATTCTTCTACAATTTTTTTACTAGGTAGAGTAGATCTGTTAATGTCTTGATGCAACAAACTATAATGCCCTGCAATCATTATTAACCAGGTATGATATGACATACGACATTTTCTCCTGAAACTGAGGTTGATGTGGAAGAAGGGAGAGTTATAATCCTATTTGTAGCTTGACTTCATGAAATCTGGAAACTCCTCTGATTCCTGCCACTAAAACCTATAAGCTGCCATAAGTAAATCCAAGCTATATAGCATGACAAGAACACACAGACACTGGTGAATAAATCGTGTCAAAACACCTTCTATAAACAGCTTTATAAAAATACATAAAATTGTCAGATATTTTGTATTGCTCCTATGAGAGAAGACGTCTTCAGTGAATCTCCTGGATTTGATGACATCTCCTCAGAGAAACTGAGATGAAATATTTGTCTCCAGATGCCAAAAATTCTTAATTTTTAACACTATCTGATTAATTTGATGTTTTATCCCTCACAGTAATAACATGAATATATGTAGCTGGGAAAGTTTATACATATTCTTAAGGAAAAGTAATTGAACACTTCATTGGAGTTCGTAGTCACCTAGTCATCTTCTATAGTTCACTAGGTCATCTTCTATACTTAGCAGGGATCATGAGGCATTGTAAAGATTTTTAAATTATTTAAGCCGTATTTGGAGCAAGTCATATAGACAGAGTGAGAAAGGTTCACCATATGTTTGGGAGACCTGCTCATGTCTCTGCTGAGACCTGTCCCATTGATTCACTTTTCACTCCTGCAACGTTGTCTGTTGAGAACATCTGTACCCTAATTGATCAAACACCATGAATGCACTCATTCTGACTCTCAGGAGCTGCTCTTGTCCTTTGAACAAGTCATTTATGTGGGTACTGGTGACAGACTAAGCTGAGTTTCTGTGCTTTTAAATCTGTACCACCAACATGGCCCAAACATCCTGCACAAATTTCTTCTCCAATGGAAGAGTATCAGTAATCTCCCTCTTGACTGTGTAACATCCCCTCTCACTCCAAACTTTCCCATGTATACATGTTATCATCACTCATTATAAAGAAGAAAAAATGGGATTGGTTTTACCACCAGCTACTCCTGCATTTTTCTCATAAAAACTTTCAGCTTTGATTTATTTATTAACCTCAAAAGCCATTTTTTTTTTCTGGAATAAACACTGAACTTAGTAACTTTCCGCTGGGCAACAAAACCAAAAGAAGTTGAAATTAATTGGAATCATGGATTAATATTGCTACTTGCAACTCTGGAGCTTATTGTAATATCTTTCCTATCAGTCCATTTTAAGAGAACTTAGAGAAACAAACAAACAAAAATCCCAAAGCAAACAAGCAAAAACCAAAAAAAAAACCCACAAATTTTGATTCAAAAAATCTTAATTTAACAGGATCAATGTTCTTTTTCTTTTCAATTCTCTCTGTCCTTATATATGTACAAGCACAACCATGTAGCTGTTGTCAAACTCTGGATGAAAGGAACAATATTTTAGACAAAGAATGGAAGTGGAATGGCTAACAAATAGATGTTTAGGATCTAAAATTAAACTTCAGGGAGGATGCTTAATGGAGGGGGAAAGGCAGACAAAATTTAAATCTATTTCATACCTACCTCCTCAATCCTACTTCATCTTTCCCACAAAATTACAAAAGAAAAGCTATCTAGTGGCATAATAATTGCTATAGGGCACTGACTGCTATCTTTCACTGCTTACACAGAACTTGAAAAAGAAACTGCACAGAAGAACCAAACAGCATAAATCTAACAAAATAGCCCCATAAAACAGTTCAGGAAGATGCTACTTCACCTGAGGGAAAGAAATATAGAACTGGTTTGAGATCAACCCCTTAAAAACAACCTTCAGATAAGCAGGGGCTAGGGAAGGCTTTATACTATGTAGTTAGAGTAAGACCTATACAGATTCACCTCACCATGACCACATAAGTTTAGGAGAGAGTGACTGAGAATCTGAAATTGCTGGAATAGCAACATGAAATAATTCAAGCAAGGTTCAACAACAGCTGCTGTCTTTACCGTCTGAATCTTCCCCTCTACTTTTTGTCTGCTACCTGCAATTTCTCTCCTTCACGTCTCACATAGTTATCCTCAGCTTTTATCTTTTCTTGATTGTTTTTATTTTTCCTTTAATTTTCCACATTTTAGCCCCATAAATGTTACCTTGCTAGGTTTCAGTCAGCTAAACACAAACTTGCTTTTCCTGACTTTTTTTTTTTTTTCAAACTTCAAACTAGAACTGTTGGGAGCTGATACTAAACAATAAGCTGAAAATCACTGATTTCCAAATAAAATTTTACTAACCATATGCCTCTCACCAAAGCCATGTGGTGGGACACAGAATGCTCTGCTGTCAAGGCCAAACAGCAAAGTCTGACAATCTTCTTCAAAGCCCTCTTCCTCATCTCAACCACTCAGGTATTCCCACTGCTTAGTTATGTGCATATGCCTCAACCCACTTCATTATCGTAATTTATTTTTCTGCTTATCATACAAAATTTAAATATAATTTAATTTTGAGTTGTTCATACTGAAGGCTTAATACCCTCTAAATTTAATTTTATTGACTCTCCAGGCTGTTGCAAAACTCAACCCAAAACATTATAACATAACTCACAACTCCGGATCTTTTTTGCCCCCAAAACTGTGAAGAAAGTGCAGTTTGTTTCCAGCTAGGAGTCAGTCTGTTGTTTTCCCTTTACCTGAACTGGCTTCTGTCTTTATAAACCTGTATTGATCTGTTTTCTGTCAAGCAAGTTTTGCAATACTTTTGTCCATTCTCTCACCACCAAAACCTGCTGCTGCAAAACACATGTAGCATAACCCACACTTGACATGAACAATCTGTTTGTATCTCTATTTCTTAGAATTTTTTCATATTCTTATTATTAACATTCCAAAAGAGGGATTTTTCCTAAACTTAAAAAGTTCCCTACATGGTTAAATTTTAAATATGACCATACTAACAGTCTAAATAACAGTAATAAAACGAAAAGTTATACCTTTCTGTCCACATGCAACAGTTCTATAATATGCTGCCGAGAAAAATCTGTGCATGACACATCTTAATCTTTCCACTTAGCTGCCATGTTGCATTAATAAAAATATTGGTGTCTGAGATGTGAGATTATATAAATTATTTAAGCCTCTCATACAATAAGTGAGTAAAGGAAGTCTCTTTCAACCATTCCTTTTGTTAACTTCATTATCAAATAATAGCTACACACCTTGGATATGTATAGCATAATATAATTTTCCATTGGGGAAACAAAAAAACTCTATTATTACAATAGTACTACAAATAAGCAGAAAGCTGGATGCTTCTACAGATTTTTCAACATAGATCTGTACGAAATACAAAGATTAACAGGCGTTGAGTACAGCTTACTAGCTGGATTTCATTAATTCTGAAACACCCCCACGGTATTTTCTGAAGGAGATTGGAGCAGATTAGTGGTTCCCTATGCATGACACTTTTCCCCATTTAACATCTACCATTAGCTCCATTATTGTTTCCAATTATTATGGTGGAATGCAATTGCTGAGGAGCACTCCCGAAAGGAGCCAAAAACCTCACTGGAAGATCCTGAAGTCTTTTACAGAAAAGGGCATCTCTAAGCAGGAAATCTTATTCCAATGAAAAACTTACTCTGTAGTACAATGCAATATATCTAGTAATAGTAAAAAGTCCTCTCTAATCTATCTAGTAAAAGTAAGGCCTGTTTGGAATTCACTCTCACTTCTCAAAGAGGAACTTTCTGTGAGGTACCTTAATCTATCTTGAAGCTAGAAATGACACAGATTCTGCTCCTATGCAAAGTATATTCTGTATTTAGGATTGCCAGTGGCAGTCACACCAGGCTGCAGAAAGATGACCAGAATTGCAAGTAGGAAAACTTGAAATTCCAGCAATAAAGCTGATTTCTAGAATATACCAAATTTTTAAAATGAATATCTTTATAGGTTTTTTTCTCTTTATACAAAGGAAATGCTACCTTAATTCTCTTGACAACTACTGTACTTTGACAGCATATTTGTAGAAAAAGCTCTAGGAGTAAATTTGCTTCATCATTACATTTTACTGTTCTACAGCCACACATGGTTTTCTTATTTGGAGTCACTGGTAGCCTTTTGCTGTCCATAGTGTGGGTAAAAATAGATAAGAAAAATATTTTTTCTAGAGAAAGAGAAAGAAAGTTAAGCACTTCTCTCTGACTTTTTACTTGCCAACAGAAATCTAATAAAAGCAGCTTTTAACTTTGGTCTTGCTAATAACGATAAAAAGTTTTCATTAAGAGGCTTACTTTATTTTAGCCTGTCACTTCAAAAGAAAGGCAAAAGCGTAGCACTGAAAAATACACAGTGAAGACAGTTTAAAATGGGTCTGCTCAGCTGCTTCTCTTCATAGAGAAGTAAATTAAATTAAGTGAAGTTGCTGCTTGGCTCTTGTGTATTTGAAGTCTCTTCATCAATATGAGTCATCAAGCACTCAATAGAGTTTATCATAGATGGCATGTTGCAAAAATGACCGTGTAAAGGAAGTTTGTATGGAATAAGATGTGAAAGGAACATCCTTCTGTTTTCTTTCCACTAGATATGCTGGAAGAGTTTTATGAGACAAAAAATTGCATTTTACCATCAGATATTTCTCCATCCATTAATAAACCCATAAACCCTGTGAAAAACAAAAAGAAATTGAAAGCTTTTGAAATGTATCCAATGCACTTACAGAGCAATATTTAAAGGAAATGGATCTTGTAATCACAGCAATTCAAAATAGCAACATTTCAGCTTTGTACTACAAGTTTACTTTTCATTTGAAATTTTCAGGCACTGCAGCTGCAGTGGGATATCTTATGGTCAACCTCAGCAGCTCAGTAGCAGATTTGCAAACATAATGTTGAGGCCACATACACTCAGTGCAAATTTGGAAACTGGTGTTAGATACCCAGGAAATCCCAGTAGAAAGTGACACAAATCACGCAGTCAGTAAGGGCCGGAAGCCATATAAGGACAACACCCCTAACACACCATCACCAGCTGGTCAAAGGAGGTGACTGTCCTGCTCTGCACTGCTGTGGCCTCACCCTGAGCACTGTGTGCAGTTTTGGGCACTGCAATA
>VWZU01007857.1:125940-143989 GCA_013397095.1 Sterrhoptilus dennistouni | reverse complement strand
CTCTCCCCCCTGCACTCTGACCCTGCCCCTTGCTCTCTCTCTCCCCTCTCCTCAGCCCAAACCCTCTTGCTCTCTCTCCTTCTCTCTCTGGGACTTCCCTCCAGCCCAGGCTGGTGGCTGAAGGCAAAGCCCTTTCTACCCACGGCCCTTGCAATAAACCCACATATTCTAGAATATCTCAGGTGTGCAGAGTCCCTTGTCCCTGTAAGTCACGGATGCTTCTACATTTTCCCACCTTCCCCAGCTGTCAGGACATATTCCTTTTGGGTTTATCCCGGTGATGGCTGTGACACCCGGTACCCACAGACCCCGCTGGCACTGGGCACAGGGGGCTCACTGCTCTGTGCTGGACCCAAACCAGCCCCAGACCGGGGGGATTCAGTGTCCCTTGGGGAGCTCCGGGCTCCTGGGGCTGCAGCCCTGCAGATGTTCCATCTGCCGGAACGCGCTCGGCTCTCTCAGGAATGCCAGAAAACCAGCCTGGGGGTGCCACAGGGGCTGCTTTCCACATCCCCATCGACCCCCGAGTGGAAAACTCACTAAACACCCTCTGCGGAGCCCAGGCCCTGTTCCCCACCCCAATCCCCACCTGTCTGACCGGACCTTTGGGGCGGACCCAGCGGGAATCTCTGCCCTGGGAAGGGGGTGCTGAGCCCCCAGGACCAGCCCTGCCAAAAGCAGGGGCAGCCCTGGCAAGAGAGACACAAAAGGCGATTGTTCCCCGGCCATCCGGGGGGAGCCCTGAGATCCCCCGGTGATTTATGGCCGGCAATAAGACGTGTTACAGGAGCCCTGCAGCCCTGCGCGGCTGACCCGCAAAAATAAGTCTATTAACCCTAATCAATCTCCCATTATCCGCTCTCGTCCGCAATCGAGCCGGCAAATGAGTCGCCGAGGCCTCTCGGGTCGGTGTGGACTAATCCCGTTGTCTTTGCTAGTCAGGGGCCGCGGACCAGGAGCGCGGAGTTATCGCCCCGTGTTTGAGGGGAGAGAACTGGAGGAGACGAAGGTTCTTCTCTTTCACTCACTCGTCCGGACTCGGGGTAGTGGATTCAGCAAAAAATGTCACTTGAATCTGGACCAGAAAAACAAGGAATACAAAGCCTCTTTCTGACTGAGGTATTTTCTTCCCTTCCCATCCCTTCCCCTGCAATGCCTTTAAAAAATATTTTTTAAAAAAAATTGGAAGTCCTATCAAACAGGCAATGCCCAAAATAGCAGTAAATCAGGAAACCCTGCCATGCTCCCTGTCAGAGCATTACAGCAGGGTAGGACTCAACAATCAAAAGATGCTCCGTGGTGAAACATCCACCAATTAGTCCAGCAGCAAGCTAATTTTCTTTAGCCCTTTTATGTTAATCAAAAAGGAAAAGAGAAAGTGGGGACATTATCCTGCTAGAAATGAAAACAATCCTTGCAAAACTTCCCCCCTTCGGCATGAATTAGAGCAGAAACAAACACACCACAGGGCTCCAGCAGATCTTCCAGGATTAATTATCATATTCACAGCAGCTCAGCGTTTCCTTAGTAAATTAATTTTTCCAAAGCCCTCCCATGTGCCCACCAGACCATTGCCACCTCACAGTGCTCCTGTGCAGCTGAGGAATGGAAATTCCCCTGGTTTTGGGATCATCACAGCTCCGGACAAACGTGAATTATGGGTTGGTGCAAGAGGGGGAAACCTCATCTGCGAGAAATTCCTGTGTGCAGCAAAGATCAGAGTGGGAGGTTCCCCAGGGGAAAGAAAGGGTTCTCTATTGCACAGCAGGACTTGGGAATGCTCTTTCTCTGCCCAAAAGGAACCTCAGAACCCTGTCTCGGGTTGGTTTTCTCACCCGAGATTCAGGTTGTTTAAAGTCTTTGGCTTTCTAAAAGCCCCGAGTTGCGTTGGTACAAAGAAGAGGAGTGTTCAAGGCTTTGCTTGCTGGTTTCTCGATTTGTTTATTATTTGATATCACAGAGTTTTTCTCCGCTCCCAGCCGAGGTTTGGACGGGGCTGGGACACAAGAGGACTGACCACCGATGGGACATCACCTCACATTTATACAGATAATTACGTGTAGGTTATTTACTATTTCACACCAATGCCCAGGGCTCACACTAAGAGGGTCACTTCTACTTTGACCCAATCCACTCTCAATACCTTATATCATCCCCACCCCAGGAGATGGAGGACGAGGAAGAAGGAGAGGGACACGAGGCACCACCCAAATTCACCATCTTGTCCCCCATTTACCTCTATTCTAAGAATCCTAAAACTACTGAATTTGGTATGTTCTACTGTGCTAAACTACTATTTTCACTTCCTGATGATTTGCAGTTCCTCTCCTAATGCTGGAAGTTTCTCCCATGGGCTAAGATCAAACTCAGTGTCTTCCTAAGCTCTGTGTCAAAGTTTCCAACCCCCCTGGACCAGCTCCACACCCCCCTGTCCAGGGCTCAAATTCCCTTTCCCAAGTCCCAGATCATCCAAGGGGATGTCCTGGACTCCAACACCCTGCACTTCAGGGGAGCAGGCTTTGGCCTCTTCAGGAGCCTACACAGCAGAATGCCATGGGATAGGGCCCAGCAGTGCTGGCTGATATCCAGGGAAGAAAGAACACAGGGAAAGGCAGGGATGAGGGTAGGAGAGCTAAGGCCCAGTTAGAACCCAGCCAGGAGTGTAAAAGAGAACAGGAAGGGTTTCTGTGTGTTTCCTGGAAGTGTTCAAGGCCAGGCTGGATGAGGTTTTGGGCACTCTGGTCTAATGAAAGTGTCCCTGCCCATGGCAGGGGGTGGAATGAGATCAGTTTTAAGGTCTCATCCAACCTAAACTCATGCTGGAGCATCTCCAGTTTGATCCGTGCCCTCAGTGACAGCCCCAGAGAGGCAGCCAGCATCAGGAATTGTTCACAGAGCCGGGGAGGCAGGGCTGTCCTGGAGGGACAGGAAACATCAGGTCTGGCCCACAGCTGCCCTGGCCCACTCCCCACAGCCTGGGAGTGCCTCTGGTGCCTGGACAGATGGTTTGCTGTCTGTGGGAGGGGAGGTGTGGATAAACCCACCTGTGCCTGTGCCATAAGCCCCACACACACCTCAGAGAGAGGGGAAAAGCACTGACAGCCTCATTAGGAGGAGACTCTGGGTGTTATAGATTGGGTGAGGCATTAGATTTATTTAATGAATTATGATCCCGATGTGTTATTTACAGGATTCCTTTGGAGATAGAGCTGTAACTCAGGGCTGCCATGGGAAATCCTGGCACCGAGGCCTTGAGCAGAAAACATTCACTTTTTTATGGTGTCCATTGGGGAGGGAAATTAATGCTAAGCAGGCAGTGATAATTTGCTGCTTTATAGGATTGAATTATCGCCCTGTCAGCAGGGAGATGAAAACCCTGAGCCATGAACAAATATACCTTTGCACCTGAAGCAGCTGGATCAGCTCCTGCGAGCTCCCATCCCTTCACAGGGGCTCTGTTGTTCCAGGAATTAATTCCGAAGCCTCCTGGATTTCTCCTCGTCCTTTGGATCGCTGGGCATGCCTTAATTTGGCGCTCCAATATTCCACGCTCCTTCACCAGGCTCATAAATCACACACAAACCCTTCCTGAGGAGAGAAAGGGGATCTGTTCTCCTCTCCATGCACAGGCACAACTTCCCAGAGTTTCTGCAGCTTTGGCACGTGCGCGGGAGAGGTGCCTGAACCCACGGACCAAGGAGTCATTGGCATGGAAAAATAATTGCAAGAGAAACAGCTGCCTGAAAGGCAGGAATACCACGACTTGGATCAAAGATATTGTGGTGTATTATGAAGTAGTTTTGTTTAGCACTGGCTGGGCTGCATTTGCTGGAGGGCAGAACCCAGGCCTGTGATCATCAACCTTTCCTTGCTCCATTTCTTACTGTCCCTTTTCCCCCACTGCAGTTACTGATGTGGGGAAAAGCAGGGGTTTTTTCTCTAATTTCTCCCAGATGTTGAAGAAAGGTCTTTTGTCCTGTAGCCACCCTGGGGCAGAGGGATGTGAAATGAGAGATGAGGTGGTTGTGGGCCTCAGTCTTCCACTTCCTCAGCTGGGCAGTCTCTACTGATGGAGCTGAGGTTGCCAGAGGACTTCTGGATTCTGCTCCAGATTCCCAGCGTGAGAAGGTGTGGATTCACCCCAGGACCAAGGGACATCTCTCTTTCCTGCAGGAAAAGCCACGTGTCCAGGTGCAATCCTGCCAGCGCAGGGATTTCCCAGCCTTGGCCTGAGGCTGTTCCCAGGGCAGGGAAATTCCCAGGGCAGGAATCAGCCAACAAAACACTCTGCCTCCTACTGACACAGGCTCTGCTTGTTTGCCAGGGCAGAGGAGCTGGGACATCTCCCTGTCCCTTCACCACCCTGCAAAGTCAGCCTCTCCAGCAGAGCTGCCCAGCACTGTCCCAACACTTCCTGGTGACCTGGACTGCACCTTTTTCTCATCCCCAGAACGCTCCCTCACTCAAAGTGCAAGTTTTACTAAACTGGGGCAGTTGCAATAAGCAGACAGTGCTGAGTTTTCAGACTGCAGGTACTTCACTCAACACAACTTCAGCTCAGACATCTTTGGTGTTTCTACCACAGAAAAAGTAGCCTTAAAAAGTTCATTGAAATGGAGTTGTTTTTCATGTTTCAGGGTCTGAATTGCATGTGCCCAACTGGAATTGGAGACTTTCGAGCTTCTGGAAATCCTTGTGTGTGTGTGGGGAAAAGCCATCTCCCACCCGACCCTAACAGCCATATGGGGCATTTCAAACTGATCCTGGAACTGGTGGAACAGCTGCTCGGGATCGGGGGAACAATCACCCCTCATTCATCAATATCTGCACACCCCCAGTGCCCCTGGATTCAAGCAGCCCTGGGTGGGTCATGGGTGATTATTTGTGTAAAAGAAGCCAATGGGACAGTGTCGTTCAGCCCTGAAGTCATTGAAAGGTGTCAGCAAGTTTGGCAGGGTGGTGGGGAGGGAGTGTGAAAGCATATTATCCAGCCTGGCTTCTCCCTGGAGTCATTTCTATCGCTCCCGTTTAGCTTTTATTGTTATCTAGGAAGCCTGATAATGAACCGGGAGCAGCCTGCACCAGGAGGACACGGCTGAGCCCTTTATCTGTGGGGCTGGTGCCCACGATACCCCACGCCACGCACAATCCTGTTCTCCACACTGAGCTCCCCCGGGCTCCTGCCTCGGCAGGATTACTGCAGGAACAGGATCTCATTGCAAAACCCATCCACAGAGCCAGCACTGCCCTGAGTGCAGGGGACAATGCCTTTTATCAGGGTAATCCACCCTGTGCCCTATCCCCCTGGAAAACCAAACAGCCAGAGAAAACACCTGAAAGGCTGGAGACATGAATTCCCAGCACAATATCCCATTCCTCCTTTCTGCAGGGTTTAGTTTCCCACAGTAATTACTGCATTGAGAGCAGCACCCAGGGATGCATCCCAGTAATATCCTGGCCCTGATGCACTCACGGATAGGTTTTCTAAGAATTTCAACAGGGATAGTATTTATCATCATCCCTATTTCACCACAGCACAAAGGAGCCGTGGTGCTTTCACAGCTGCATCTGCCAGGCTGAAGAAAAACCCAGCTGGGTCTCAGAGATGCAAGAAAAGCTGGATAAAGCCATGCCACCCCTCCACTTGGCTTTTCTGACCATTTTTTATTCCAGCACACAGAAATGCACTACAAGACCAAGGGATTCCTCTGTGTCCCAGCAAAAACCCCAAGAAAAAAGGAAAAGGAGGTGCTGCTCCAGCCTTGTGTCCCACTGATCACCTCTCCCTGCCTGGCACATCACTCATGTTCTCTCTCTGATCACCTCTCACTGGAAAAATGCAGCACCCAGGAGGAGAAGGAAATGGTGTTTGGAGGGAGTTCCCAGGGCAGGTAAAGTCCAAGGCCAGGAATCAGCCGGTGACAACTTCAACACCCAGGGTGACAGCCAGGGTGACAGCCAGAGAGTCACAGCCAGGGTCACACAGCCAGGGTCACACAGCCATGGTCACAGCCAGGGTCACAGTCAGGGTCATACAGCCAGGGTCACACAGCCAGGGTCACACAGCCATGGTCACAGCCAGGGTCACAGTCAGGGTCATACAGCCAGGGTCACACAGCCAGGGTCACACAGCCATGGTCACAGCCAGGGTCACAGTCAGGGTCATACAGCCAGGGTCACACAGCCAGGGTCACACAGCCATGGTCACAGCCAGGGTCACAGTCAGGGTCATACAGCCAGGGTCACACAGCCAGGGTCACACAGCCATGGTCACAGCCAGGGTCACAGTCAGGGTCATACAGCCAGGGTCACACAGCCAGGGTCACACAGCCATGGTCACAGCCAGGGTCACAGTCAGGGTCATACAGCCAGGGTCACACAGCCAGGGTCACACAGCCATGGTCACAGCCAGGGTCACAGTCAGGGTCATACAGCCAGGGTCACACAGCCAGGGTCACACAGCCAGGGTCACACAGCCAGGGTCACAGCCATGGTCACACAGCCAGGGTCACACAGCCAGGGAGGGTCACAGCCAGGGAGGGTCACAGCCAGGGAGGGTCACACAACCAGGGACACTGCTCCTGCACTTGTGACATGGTGACTAAGGTCAGGAGTTTCCTTCCCCGGGCACTGCTGGATATAAAGAGCGTTTCTGGATCCGTGTGTCCAACAGCCCCAGGCTGGGCCCAGCCTCCAGCCCGTGTACAGCAGCGTGTGCAGTGCAGTCTCAGCAGAGCAGCACTTCCCACCTGTCGGCTCGCTTTAATTACCAGGGTGGCATTGCATCCACAGAAAGGAAAGGCATTTGCCATTAGGCCTTTCTGGCTTCTGAATCCATCAACATCATCATGCATACATTGATTTTAGGCAGAGATAAGTAGGCCAAAATTTTTCTCTGCCAGATGCCTGGCTAGCATTATTTCTCTATTAAATAGTGATGTTTTAGGAAGGGCCCCTCAGTACAGCATCACAGTGATTTCCACGTGCAGTGCCCTGGGGATGTCAGGACTCAGTGAAGATTCAATAAGAGCACCTCTGTGGGGCTGGGAATTCTTCCTGCTGCTCTGGCACAGACCACACTCTAATTGTCTTACTTGTGCCAAAGCCTGCACCAGTTCTGCTCATTGGCACAGCAGGTGCACCTTCCACCTTCCTGAGGGAGAGGGCAGAGGGAGCAGAGACATCCCAGCCAATTCTGGATGCATTCCCCCTGCAGCACCGAGTTTGGCAGCTCTGGGGGTGGCTCAGGAAGCACCTGATCCAAAGCACAAGGAGGAAAATGGGAATTCTTCCAGAGCCCCAGGGACTGACACAAGGCTCAGAGGCAACCCCACACTCAGCTGGCTGTGCATCAGCTTGTGGGGCTCACTTTGGCCCTTCCTGCTCCTGCACCTTGGGACTCTTTCCTTCCCAAAGCATTCACACAACCATCCAGAAGCTCCTGGCTAATCCTGACAGTCATAAACCCCAGAATACCTCACAAACCCCTGAGCACCTGCAGTATCATCCATATTTTTCAGAAGTGCCTGGCAGCATCAAAGCTAAAAGAGCAATATTGTTCCTGCTAAAAAATAAACAACGAAACCCCAAGATTTACAAAGAAAACCCCAAATTAATTGCAATCTAATGATAACAAAGGATTGGTTTTCCACATTTCCCTGTGCTGTCCATCTGCAGAGCTCTCATGCATGTGTCCCACTGGACAGCACTGCTGCTCAGACCTCACAGGAGCACAGGAATGCAACTTTTGGAATTAAAGGATCTGACCTATCACAAAGTATTTGTTTTCTGTTTTGATAGTCAAAAACAAGAAAAAAAAAACATTGGCCCAAATTTACTGAAAACTAGGGCAAAAAAAACATTTCAGGCAAATGCTTGTTTTGCTTATTAGTGTTCTACTGCCAATCGTCATTTAAAACAGGGTGGGAGGAAAGAGGGAAAAAAAAGTGCCAAAAGCACAAATCCCACTCAGTTTCCAGGAAAAAAAAACGTGTCTTAATCAGAACTCTCCACCATAAGTTTGAGGCACTTAAAAACCAACCCACACTGGAATCAAGGCAAAACTTCTCAGATCACTCCAACAGCTTTCATAGACATAAAGAACATTCTGTAATATGATGGAGACTGAAAAAAAAAATATCCAATTGGTTTAAAACCAGATGAGCTGCGAAAGGGAAAGATTAACTGGTTAAAACAGGGGATATGTGAGGGCTGAGGGTGAGGGGAAGATGTCCCTGCCCAATATTGGAGGTGATTGAAATGAAACAAGGCAGCAGAGACAGAGAGAGAAAAGCATCTCTCTGAGCCGGGTCCTTTCAAACCAGCTGCAATTGAAGTGGAGGAATAAAGCACAGCAGCAGCTGAGGGCTGGGATAAGATTGATTTAAGACAAGATACAATTTAAAGGTAAGGCAGAGGTGGAAGCAGAGGCTGCAATGAAATCAATTCACACAAGATGCAATTTCAGCTGATGAACTCGGGTTGGAAAACTGGAGCTGGGGGAGGGAAAGGGGGATGGGGAGAAGCGAGTTCAGCAGAGATGTGGTTTGGAGCTCCCGGGAAGGGAGCTGACGGGTTTGGGGCTGGACTTGCTAGAGGAAAAAGGGAAAAAAAGGAAAAAGTCCTGAAAAGCTGCACGGAGCCAAAATTTGATGTGTAGGGGGCAAGGAGAGAGCCTGCACAGGCTGACAAATACCAGCGGATTGGAGAGGGGGCAGGAGGCACAGTTAAAGCCACGGATTTGCAGAAAAGCTCAAAGCAGCCTCTTGCAGCAGCATCCATCAGGAAAGTGCCAGTGGAAGGTGCAGTGGTGCCAGGATGGGAAAGGATGGACACAGTCACCGACGCTGGACAGCAAATGTGCCCAGGATGAGCTGAGTGTAAATCCAGGGGCTGCAGCAAAGACAGGCCTCGCTCTTTGACATCCCATGGCACTGCCAAGGGCCTCCCACCTGCCTGAAAACAGCAGCCAGAAGGCCTGAGCCTCCCCTGACTCACACAGGGCTAAATCAGGAGCATCTGAACCTTCGAGGCACTGAGGGAGGAGACAGAAAACAGGCTGTGCCTCCCCTTTCTTGCCAGGATGTGCCTGGATTAATCCTTTCCTCTCCTGCTCCCCCCAAACAAAGGGAGAAATATAAGCAATACATGTTTTCACATTTATCTCCCCTGATTTTTTTTTTAAATTTTATTTTTATTTATACATTCCTGAGTTTCCCTTTCCAGTGGCCATGGATTGGGTTGGAGGTTGTTATTTTGGTTTTGGCTGGCTCTGTCCCAGCCCCAGGGTGGCCAAGGGAAGAACCCTGCATGGCAGAGCAGTGCCAGCCTTCCCAAGGCCCCTCTGAGGAGTGTGGCTGCAAGGCAGGAAGCAGTGGGGGCGTGTGATGTGCAGGGGATGCTCACAAATAAAACAGGGGCTGCCTGCAGGGAGAACAGGCAACAACAAAGGCTGTGCAGAACACGGCCTGTGAAACCTGAAACGCTGCAGAGAGGGGACTGGGTGGGAAGAAAAGTAAAGAAAGCTCAATTCCCTTGGGAGGGGAGATGTTTACACTGCTAAGATATTTCTGGAAAGGGAAAACTTAATTTTAAGTCAAGGCAGGAGTAATTCCTGGTCCATCGGCTGCTCCCTGGGCGCTCTGGCTGCAGCTCGGGACAAGCAGCGGATGCCGAGTGTTATTCTTGTCAAGGTACAAATTTATTCCTTCCACGCGTTCCAGCCAACAGGGCTGGGGTTAAATGGAGGGGCTGGTGGCACTGGGGGGACACAGTGGCCTTTCCACAGGCATAACGTGCATTAGTTTGTGAGCTTGACCTCTGCAAGGCTCCAGTGGCCACGGAAAGGACACCCAGAAACTTCTCCCACACCTCAGCAGCTCCCCAGGGCTGAAGCAGAGGTTTGCCCTACAAAGGTGCTGTGCCTGAGGCTCCAGGGGAAGCCGTGTCAGGGAGCACTGCAGTTGAGCCAGGAGTGTGCTCAGGGCCCACAGCCAGGCCTGGAGCTCACGGGGCCATAAAATACCCAGGGCCAGCCCCAGTAAATCTCTCAGCAGCCCCTGAAGTCGCCACTCAGTCTCACAGCTGAGACTAAACAGAAAAATCCCGGAGGAGCTCAGCCCTCCGTGCTCCCCAAAGGCTTCACTTGCTGCCCCTGCTTGGGCAGGGCAGAGCTCTGTGCTGTGGGCTGAGCTGGGCACGGCAAAGCCCGACAGAACCCACAGCTCTGCCCGGTGTGAACGCTGCCCTGGGCCATCCCTGAGCCCCCTGACCCCTGTCCCCCTGCGCAGCACCCTGGGGACAGCTGGTACATCAGTTCCACCCCAGCACCTCAGCAATTAAAACAAAATAAATTTTAAAAAGCACCTTTTTTCAGCGCTTCCAAAATTCAAACGTTTGGATTTTTTTTTTTTCAGTCTATCAGCTTTTTAGTGCCACACCTACTCTTCCTGCCTGGCAAATTTAACGGTGACCTGCACACCTCTCTGTTGCACAGCCAGTCCCCAGCCAGGCACGTTCAGAGCCACACGGCATCGCTTGATGCTAAAAGTGAATCCTTCAAATTCCCCTAAAAATACAACGAGAAAGCAGAGGAATCCCCTTGCTCAGCAGGAACCAAGATCCCTTCTCTCCTCTCAGCAGGTTTGACTGACTTCTGTTCTCCAGGGCTCCCTAAAGCAGGGTCTCCTCCCAGGTTTGCACAGAGGACTGGGGCAGGGTCACTGACCCGATAATTGTTAATTAATTTTAATTGTTAATTATCCCCAGCCCCACCGGGTGTTTCCAGAGGTGCCCGCTGTGTGCAGGGAGTGCTGGCAGCCAGGGGAGTTCAGCATTCCCCTTCTCCACTGGCCATCAGCAGATCAAACCTTTAACCACAGACTGGAGAGAGGGGACAATCCCCCGGGAAGGAACATCAGGGAACAGAGGAGTTCCAGCTCTGGCTGCCCCAGGCTCAGGTTTGTGTGCAGAGGGGACCTGGCCGCTCTGGGAGCCCACCTCTGACCACACCTGGGCTTTGTGTTTCCCCAAACCCATCCTGTCCTCTGCTCAGGACCCGCCTCAAGCATCAGCTCAGCTTTCAAGGCATCTGAAACTCATCCTAAACGGAGCACTTTTTGCAGAAATCAGTCACAAAACAGGTTTGATGTGGGAATAAAGCCCCTCTGTCCCCCTGGGGACCCAAGAGAGTTGCTCAAAGATTCCTGTCCCCAAGTGTGCATCAGAAATGTGTGAAGGACTCCCTGCCCCTCTGTCCCTTCTCTCAGCCTGTGAATGCAAAGCCCTTTTCTTGTCCTTTGCAATTAGCTTGATTTTAAGCAGGCTGAGTATGAAAGAAAACCAGACATTTGCAGTACTTTTAAACCTCATTTGGTCTGATTAAAGAAGCCTTTAAAAAACGAGAAAGGAGGGGGGAAAGCAATAACTTTTTAAAACTTGTCCTGAATGCAAAGGAAAATGGAGTGCAGTGTGTGAGCAATTCGGGATTAATTGTGGAATTACGTTATTCATGCAATGCTGGGTGAGGGAAAGAGTAAGCACTTGTGAGGTCATTAAAGGAAATCCCGGTAAAATATGACTTCGCTGATGTGTGCAGCCTCACAGCCCTGAAGGGAATGCGTGAGCAGAAATGTCCAATTTATGGCTCTGAGCCCGTGAGGAAACACGGGGGCCAAAGGCACCTCTCTCTGTTGATCCAGGGAGGGGGAAATGTTTATCTGTAGGATATTGTGGCTGACCTAAGACAGGAAAACACGGCTATTCAGGAAAGCATGGGGCACATCATTAATTTAAAGTCACTGAGACTGAACCAAGGCTTCAGACCACAGGCAGTTCCTTTTTTCTCCAGTAATGGTTTATTTGCCTGGCTGATGTGTGACTTCAGGCCCAGTTTTTTACCCAAAAGTGATGTAGAGCTGTCTGGATGAGCCCCTGGTATGAGCACAATGTGGGAGCAGCATCCCTGCACTGCCACAGCTTCCCTGCTGGACTCCGACCTGCAAAAGTGGTGGGGTTTACCCAGCCAGGTCACATCCCTTTGGCACTGGGGAAGGGGATTCTGACCTGCAGACACTGGACAGCACTTTGCCTGTGTCCAGGGCAGGTCCAGCACAGGCAAGGAGAGCCCGGGGAGGTGGGAGAAGGGAGATACCCTTGGTGGGACCAGCAAGAGCCAAGCCGAGCTCAGGGATCAGCAGCTGGGAGAGGCTGCTGTGCCCAGGCAGCCACGGGGGCTCTGTGGGCAGCTCCCCTCCCCTGGCCTCTCCTGTACCTCCCAGGCAGTGGCCCACACTTCCCTGGACGCCCTCACCCAAAGCCCTCCACCACTGCAGGCAAAACCTCTCAGAGCTCTGTGAGGCAGGAGCATTTCTGCCCTTCCTGCCAGAGCTGGTTTGTGCTTTCCCAGTACGTGAGGGAACACGCCCAAATTCCATTGGGGATCAGCTCCTGGAGCCAGTTTTAACAAATATTGAGCGTTTTTGCCAGAGTAGCACGGTAGAGACACAAACTGTGACAGCACCTGGAGAGGGAACCTGTGTCAGCAGAGAGGGATGGGCAGAGGTACCCTGGGCTTTGCAGACGGAGGCTGGAGCACAAACAGGACCTGAGCGGTTTTCAGGAGTGGGAATGTTGCCTCCAGGCCTGGACGGCGCTGAGTGGTTTCATCACCTGCTAAGCCCTTCCCAAAGCCCGGCCGTGTGTTTTAAGGAGCGTTCCAGTGGTGCTGCAGAAACCTCTGTAAAACACTGGCAGCTGCCCAAGAAGTGACTGTCTGGGAACCCCTGTTCCTGGGCTGTGGGATGGCTCACCTGGACCCCTCACCTGGACCCCTCCCCTGGATCCGTCTCCTGGATCCCTCCCCTGGATCCTTCTCCTGGATCCTTCTCCTGGATCCCTCCCTCTGANAGCAGAGAGGGATGGGCAGAGGTACCCTGGGCTTTGCAGACGGAGGCTGGAGCACAAACAGGACCTGAGCGGTTTTCAGGAGTGGGAATGTTGCCTCCAGGCCTGGACGGCGCTGAGTGGTTTCATCACCTGCTAAGCCCTTCCCAAAGCCCGGCCGTGTGTTTTAAGGAGCGTTCCAGTGGTGCTGCAGAAACCTCTGTAAAACACTGGCAGCTGCCCAAGAAGTGACTGTCTGGGAACCCCTGTTCCTGGGCTGTGGGATGGCTCACCTGGACCCCTCACCTGGACCCCTCCCCTGGATCCGTCTCCTGGATCCCTCCCCTGGATCCTTCTCCTGGATCCTTCTCCTGGATCCCTCCCCTGGATCCCTTCCCTGGATCCCTCCCCTGGATCACCCACTCCCCTGCATTACTGCCCTGGACACCTCTGACTGCCCTGCTGTGTCATCCAAGGACAATTCCCTTCCTCATTCCCTCCCAGCAAACTCCAGGAGCCAAAGGGTTCTGGAGCTCAGGGTTGCCCCATGAGTCTCTCCATGACACCAGCTAATTATCTCCTCATTAACAACATTAGCATTCCATTTGACATATACAAGATAATTTGTTAATTGCACTTTAATTACGAAGTTATTAAGAGCTCAGAGGCATTCAACAGAAGATGGCAATTACCACAAGCTGCAGAATTGCTCCCGGCAATTTGGAGATGTTATCAGAAACGGATTCTCCGTGTTCGGCTGGGGATGGAAAAGAGACAGGAGATTTATGGGCTGACATCAGGAATTCCTTCTGCTCCCCCTGAAGATGCTTTCCCTTGTACCCAGGAGCTGCCATGCTGAGATATTCCAAATACCACTGACTGCTCTGGCTCCTGCTCC
The DNA here is from genome assembly GCA_013397095.1 of Sterrhoptilus dennistouni. NCBI lineage: Eukaryota > Metazoa > Chordata > Aves > Passeriformes > Zosteropidae > Sterrhoptilus > Sterrhoptilus dennistouni. Next base: position 130,209 of record VWZU01007857.1, on the reverse strand, counting down.
AGCCCCCCATGGAGGACGGGGGGACAGAGGGATGGGGGGCACCCAGGGGCTGGGTGGGCTCAGGAGCTCCCACAAAGGCTTTGGCAACTCCCAGACGAGCCCTGCAGGGACACGAACCTGCAGGGGCTGCCCCGGTGCTGGAACCCCCGGGGAGGGGTTTGCTCCTCCCAGAGTTGTGCCCACACACCCGTCACAGAAGTTCAGGGGAAAAAGGACCTTTAAGGTCCTGGAATCCAACCTGTAATTCAGCATTGCCTCCTCCAGCACTAAAGGAGAGCTGCTGGCCTGGGGAGGGCTTTTCTGGGCCTGGCTCTGTGTCCTCATGGCCGTTCTTGCCCTGCAGTTACAGGGGGGACTGGGGGTGTCCCAGCAGGCAGGTCCACCATGACTGAGAAGAGAAGGCTGTGTGGAGACTCCAGAGCACCTTCCAGGACCTGCAGGGGCTGCAGGGGAGCAGGACAGGGACACCTTAACAGGAACTGCAGTGGAAGGACAAGAGAGAATAGGCTCGAACTGAAAGAGGGGAGATTTAGGTTGGATATTGGGCAGGAATTATTCTCTGGGAGGGTGGGCAGGCCCTGGCACAAGGTGCCCAGAGCTGCTGTGGCTGCCCCTGGATCCCGGGAAGTGTCCCAGGCCAGGCTGGACAGGGCTTGGAGCAGCCTGGAGCAGTGGAACCCCATGGCAGGGGTGGAACTGGATGTTTTTTTTAAGCCCAAACCATTCTGGGATTCTCCAGTATCAGTTACAGCCATTTCTGAACAGCCAGACCAACACTCAGCTGAGTGTGACAGGAAATCCAGCAGTCCCAGAGGTGATTCCCGAGGGAAAATACCTGGAAAATTGTATTTCTCACATCCTATTCCTCCCCTACACCTCTGTGATGGCCTGAGTGCTGTGTCAGAGCAGGAGAGAGCTGTGTGGGGTGTGAGTGCCAGCCCGGCTCTGCCCCCACCCGGGGCTGCAGGAACTCCCCGAGCAGCAGCACAGCAGCCCCTGGAACACTGCACTGAGATAAGATTTAATGCCAGACTGATTCAAACTGAAATGCTCCACTTGGAGTTTCCAAGCGGCACATCAAAATGTGTCAGCGAGAGTCGAAGTCCTGAATTAATCATGCACAACTGGGAGAATTAAAAAGCGATTACCCCAGTTTGGCCTGTGGTTTAGAGCAGGAATAAAGCAAATTAGAACCACAACTTATCTCCTAAGCAAAATCCTGAACAAGAAAAAGTTCTCTTACTCATTTCCCTGGAGCTGCAGCTCCCCAGATTCCTGAAGCTGAAGCACTGGGCAGAGCAGAGGGAAAACTTCCCACAGGGGAGCGCTCAGTTAATTTTCTTTGCATTTCGCTGTGCCAAAGCAATCTGATCCCAACTCATACACAGTTATCAAAGCTGGAAATAATATGGGAGAAATTTTCATCACAATAATAATTACTACTTTGGAAAAGAGCTAATTCCAGCAGAAAAGTGTCTTTAGTAACTTAAAAAAACTATTCTTGCACTCATCAGATATTTCTATCCAAAGGAAAGGAAATTATTCCTGAAATTATAATGTTTCAAAGAGTCCTCCAGACCTCCTTGGACAGGTGCTCTTTGATCCTCGGGAAAACTGGGGGGAAAACTTGAGGAAATGGAGTCCAGAAATGTTCCAGGATCTCTGCTCAAGGAAAACACAACTGTCAGGGGCTGAGGACAGGGAAGGGAAGGGAAGGGAATGTTTGGGTTGAAAGGGACCTACCACGAGCATCTTGTCCAATGGCCTGAGCACTTCAGGGCACATCCACATGGACAGGAAAGGGCACTGAAGGGAATTCAGGACAGAAGGGGAACAAAGGGGTGGTTCAGGGGAAAAGGTGTGGGGTTGAGTAAACTTCAGAGAAGTCAGGATTTGGAGCAATGGGCCGTCAGCTGGAGACCATAAAAACTTGCAATTCGAGGCATTTTCAAACCAACCTAATTTTAGCCAATGGAAATGTTCACCCTGATGATATTCTATGGGTTTTCTGTCAAAGCACAAATCTTTCATGTCTTTGACAGCTGAGAAATGGGACATGCCAAGCAGTCGGAGGGAAAATACTGCAAACCCCATTAGTTTTGACCAAGCAGCTAATTCTCTTCTATTTGAATTGCCAAAGAACTGCTTGAAATGTTTAACTTGTCAGCTGCCAAACCCCAGAAATATTTGGCCTCTGATGTTTAGATGAATCTCAACATTTTATTTACAATTTATCAATTTTTTTTTTTTTCCCCAGAAATTGTCTTCATCTCGTTTACTGTGAATTAAGCTGGGGTGCCTGCATCTGCTTGAGACTGTCAAGGCTTTGAAGTTTATTATCTGCAGAGGACAGCAGCTGGCAAGGGGCAGACCCTTCCCAAAACCCTGAGACTCTGTAAAGGCAGAAGTTGCAAACATGGCTTTGCTCAGGGTGAGGAGCAGGCTCACAGTGGCTCTTTCAGATGAGAAGGCCTGGCAGGACACAGCCCTCGGAGAAGTGCTGAGGATTTTGGAGCACACAGGGCCCCTGGCAGCCTGAGCAGGATGGCTGAGCACAAGGAGGGGTTGGTGGTTTCCAGACAGAAAGAAAACCACTGACTCTGCTGCCATCAGGCCAAAAGAAAAATAATCAGCATCACATGAAATGTCACCAGGAAGGGCTGGGGGGAGGATTTGCAGCACAGACTCGGTGCTGAGGGACCCTGGATCCACCCACAGAGCAAAGCAGAGCTGGATTTACCCCAGAGCTCAGAAGGAGCCCATGGGCAAAACCCCAGGTCCTTTCTGCTATTCGAGTGCAAGACCTTGAAAAACAGACAGAGAGCAGTGCCTGTTCAGCCTGGAGCAGAGAAAACTCCAGGGAGAGCTCAGAGCCCCTTCCAGAGCCTAAAGGGGCTCCAGGAGAGCTGCAGAGGGACTGGGGACAAGGGATGGAAGGACAGGACACAGGGAATGGCTTTAGGCTGAAGGAGGCTAAATTTAGATTGGATATTGGGGAGAAATATTGGGAGGGTGGGCAGGCCCTGGCACAGGGTGCCCAGAGCAGCTGTGGCTGCCCCTGGATCCCTGGCAGTGTCCAAGGCCAGGTTGGACATTGGGGCTTGGGGCAGCCTGGGACAGTGGGAGGTGTCCCTGCCATGGCAGGGGTGGCACTGGGTGGGCTCAGAGGTCCCTTCCAGCCCAAACCATTCCATGATTCTATGAATGAAACCTTCTCAAGCTTAGCCAGACCATCTGAATCCCCACGAGAGGTTCCTGGGAGGTGAAAACCCAAGTGCTCCCTCCGTGTGGCCCAGCAGAGCCCAGCAGAGCTCTGGGATGGGCAGGAGCCCCCCCTGCACCTTGGGCAGTGCCGAGCCCAGGCTCAGTGCTGGCCCAGGAGAGGCAGAGGGTGGGCTCTGTGTGGTGCCAGGAGCTTCAGCAGCACCAGCAGCAGCTCCAGCCCCTCGAGCAAGGGCCAGCCCAGCCCCAGCAGCTGCTGAGGCCAACATGAGCTGAGCCCAGGGCTGCAGGAGCTGGAGCTGCCCCAGCTCACACAGGAATGTGGTGGGAAGCCAAGGACTCGTCAGGCTCTCTCCCACCACAGGTTTGCCAGGAGCTCCATAAAAATGTCATTGTGTCTCAGCTGCTGGTGATTATATCCCCTTTCCTGGGGCTGGAACGGGGCTGTGTGGATATGAGGGGGAATATAATTTCTGCCCAGGGCTGGCGTCCCCCTGGCCTTTCTCAAACAATAACAGACTCAATAGAAAGAGACAGAAGCCGCTACTTGGCTCTTTAACCCGTGCCAAGGAAAATGAATAATTAAGAGCATATTACTTGCAATGAATTTCTACAGATGCTTTTAAGTTGGGACCCACTGAGATCATTTTTGAAATTCATCATTTCTCCTTCTCCTTTCATACAGAGTTCATACTCCAGCCTAATATGTTATAGCAGCTACTGTTTAGATCTGAGCTGAAAAAAAAGGCAGGCTCTGGGTTTCTGTTCCGAGGCAGAAAAGAGCCTGGGCGTAAGGGAATGAGGCAGTTAATGTGTTCTGTGTTTTACCTGCCTGCAGCTCCACAGCCCCTCAGCCAGCACTTGGGGATCTCCAGTGCAAGCTGCCAGAAATGTGTCCTGAGGAGAGAAAGGGTGGAAGCTTCCCCAGAAAAGTTCTTTTCCCTGACACTGCTCTCCAATGTGAAGGTGCTGGGGAGCAGCTGCTCCCAAGGGAGCACCTGGGGACTGAGAGTTCCACTGATTGGTTTTTCTCTCTCTCTCTCTTTT
>VWZU01007857.1:93421-105838 GCA_013397095.1 Sterrhoptilus dennistouni | reverse complement strand
TTTCTGGGTAATTTTTTTTCTTTTCCGTTTTCTCGTCTATTCTCCCCCGCCTCCATCTCCCGTGGGGATGCCGGGAATGCCGGTGCCAGGCCGGGCCATGTCTCGCGGTGTCACTCGCGCTTCCGCAGGATGATGTAGACGATGCCGCTGGCCAGGGCCAGGGGGAAGGCCAGCCACGCCAGGATGTAGGCGAAGCCGTAGGAGGTGTTTTCCGAGGCTTGGTGCCAGTCCGTGTGCCTCACTGTGAAGATGGCAGCGCCGCTCATCACGCACAGCCCTGCGGGGACAGCACAGGGGCACGTCAGTGACACTCGCTGGGAGGGTGCAGTCACACGGGACAACGCCCAACACCAGCACAGGAACTGGCGCTGCTTCTGCCCCCTGGGATCCTGCCCCTGGAAAACTGGGAGGGGATGCTGCGGGCTCTGACCTGGCTGCAGGTGAGCAGGGACATCTCTCACAAAGGCAGCAGGCTCTGAAGCATCACCTGGGCTAACCCATCCCTGCAGCTGCTGCTCCAGACCAACCCCACTCCCCTCTGCCCTGCTTAAACCCTGCCCTGAGCCACCTCCCTGCAACACTGCAGGAGCTCAGGCATGGAGCTCAGCTTTTGAAGCAAAGTGGTTTCTGTAAAACCTTTCCAGGTGATAAAAACCACAAACCGAAGCTGAGCATCAGGATGCTCTAGCTGTGATCCCCCATCCTTCACAGCTGCACCAGAAGCTCGGCTGCAAACCCCATTCCCAGTGAATGCTGCTCCTTGGAAACCCTGCTCTTTGAAAAAACTCTGCTTCTTGAAATCCCTGGTTCCTACAAACACTGTTCCTTGAAATCCCAGCTCCCTGGAAACCCGTCCATTCCCATCTCCTCACTCTTCTCTGGACAATCCAGGACCCATGCAGGTCCCAGGGGTGTCTGGCCAGGCCCAGCCCTGGTGGGCAGTGTTTTTTTTAAGCTTTGTTGCAAACCCCCCTATGAGGGGTGGGCACTACCCGGAGCTCACACAAAGCCACCTCTATTCCTGCCCCAAACAAGCCCTTTGAGTCAATCCCAGTGGTTCTATTATCCAGCCATGGGGCTGTTGTTGGAGCTGAGTTCCAAATCCCTTCCCGGAGCTCAGGACCACCTACATTTGAGCACGGTGATATTTGAGCTGTAATTCCACTGGACACTGCTCCTTTTGTTTGAGGAAAGTGCACAAGCGGGAATTCGCTTCATTAAGGCGCCGCTGGAGCAGTTTCCATTCTCCAAGCAACTCCCACTGCCCGGCCCATGCACAGAGAGCACAGCCATTGTCTGGGGACAGGGCACAGGCGTGTGGCCACCCCTCACCTCCAGACGGGCAGATACAGTGGCCATTGTCTGCAGCAGGGTTTGGCCAGCCCGAGGCCAGGGCTACAACTGAGCCTTGGGGCATCTGCCCTGCTCAGGCTGGGAACAGCAGGGAGGCCCAGCTGCAGCCAGCTGCCTGCACTGCTGCAGGAAATAATGCACCATCCCTGCCTTTGGGAGCATGCTCCACCCTTGCTCCGGCAGCTCAGGAGGGCAAACACTTCCTGACTTTTGTTCTTAGGGTTCGTTGGTGCTGGAGCAGTCCCAGCCCTGCAGAGGAGCCAGGCTGGGGCTGTGCAAGCCCCAGGGCAGCCCTCCAAGGCAGGTGTTTGCAAACAGCTGTGGGATGTGGGCAGGCACAGCCCCGGAGGGCAAGCCACAGGGCAGCAGCTCTGGGCTCAGAGGGGTGGGAGAGAAGAGATAAAAGTGATGATGAGAAGGATGCAACAGTTGGGTCAGACCCCGAGAGGCCCAAACAAACATCGCTGCCATGCTGAGCTACGAGGAGCTACCCATGGAGATGCTGGAGCCACCAAGGATGGAGGGGAGCCTTTGAGGGCCTTTTGATGCCCTTCATCCCATCAGAACAAACCCAGCCAGGCTTTGGGGGTGATCCCAAGCTGTGTGAAGGCGCTGGGGATAATCCTGCTCGGCTGTTGCACCACACACCAAAGTGGCCTCCCGCTTCTCCTCTTGCCCTTCCCTGCCCTCCCTGGTGTCCCCAAGCTGAAGCTCCAGTGGGTGCCAGCCCCTGCCCTCCTCCATGGCTCTCAGGGCAGCAGTGCCCAGCTCTGCCACTCAGCAGAGCCAAGTGCTGCTGCCCTTGCTCCCCACAGGCAAGGAGACCAGAACAGGCTCAGCTCCTGTGACCAAAGTTGTCCCCAGCTCCAGGTGAGATCTTCTGGCAGTGCTGACACAGCCACGCCCTGTTCCCTACAACCTGACACTTGGGGTCACAAAGATCACAGCTAACCTGAGCCTCCTCCTCCAGCCCTGGCCATGGAGAATAGCCAGGATGGCCACCAGTGCCCACCTTTGCAGGTCCACCTGAATCCAGAGCTCTGTCTACAGGTCCCCTGGCCACAGGGAATCCTGATGGGATGAGGACACACTTTTTCTTCCCACATACTGGCTGGGCATGGCATTAACCCACAGCTCAAGGAGACTGTAGGTGTGATCCTGCATCCCCTCAGGACACTCAGCACAGCCCAGACAGCAGGGCTGTGATCCCATTTCCTCCTCCTCTGACAATGAGGGCTCACCAGCAATCACGCAGGACAGAGAAGCCTTCTGCTCTCAGGCCTATTAGAGAAGCTTTCAGGCAGGTAATTGCATTATTAATGCCCATTTCTTCTCCTTGGCTCCACGGCTTCAAGGAGTTTCCATCCATCTCTTTTTCCAGCCATGGTGAACTGGTCTGAACTCCACCTGCACTGTGGCCAAGCAGATCCACTCATGGATTTCATGCCAATAAAAGTTAGCTCTGGATTTCTCCAGGGTTTGAGAAGGCCAGTTGCTTAGAGCATGCCCAGAAACTTTGTCTAAACTCAGTAAATGAGTTTTTCCACTGATAAAACAGCAGGACCTTGGGTGGCTTCTAGTTTAACATCTAAGCCTCCAGGGAAGAGTCAGTCTCCTTCCAAGACACTCTGTCTTCATGCAGCCAGGACCTCGATTCACAATTACATGTTTTAGCCTGAACTCTTAAATCCTCTGCACTGGTTTCATACATGGAAACATAAACAGAGCCAGTGCCTTTGCAGCATCAGTACTTGGGGAACTGCAGCTGTGGCTCCTTTCCAGCACCGAGTTCTCAAAGAGTTAAAAACAGCAGCTGACAGCCCAAGTGAGAGCTCACCCTGCAGCTCCAGGCTCTGTGCTCATGGGGAAAGCACCAGGCTCCCTCATGGCAAGTTTATAAATAATCACCAAGCACTCTTTTGCCAAAACAGGATCGTCACGACTTCCCCACCCCACCAGCAGATGTGGAAGCCTCACCTAGCCTGGTGAAGGGTCCCAGAGCCAGCACAGCCACCCTGGACACCCAACATCCCACCCTGAGCCCTGGGGAACAGGCAGAGCTCTCGTTCCAGCATCCCTGTGATCTCCTGTCCCCAGCTCTGCCCCAGTGGCTCTGGCACCCTGTCCCTGCAGAACCCCTCTGGCTGGGGCAGAAACCCTCCTGCATCTTCCCTGTGCAGGGGCTGAACAGCCTGGATGCACAAGGGCCCAAGAGCTGGATCCCATCCCAGGGACCTCAACACCCCGAATTACTCATCTGCCTTCCCTTCCCTTCCCTTCCCTTCCCTTCCCTCCAGGCCCCTCCTGCTGTGCCCAGGAGCTGCCATTCCCTGCAGGCCATGTCCCTGTCCCTGTCCCAGGTGGCAGTGCCACCCCTCAGTCCCGCTCACCTGCCAGGATCTGGAAGACTCCGGTGATGTAGAACCTGCCGCCCTTGGTGAGCGTGAAGAGCTGGCAGAAGAACAGGAACAACGACAGGACGCTGAAGATGACGGAGAGGATCATCATGGCTTGGACAGACTGCAGCCATTCTGGGGACAGACAGACAGACCCCTCAGTGTGGGCACCACGGAGCCCCTGCTGCGCCCACGGCTTTGCCACCACCCCATGCTGTCCCCCTGGGGTTTGGGAGCAGCTGGGGCCATACCCAGTGCTGAGATCCCAGCACGTCCACGCTGCTCCCGGGAGCCCGTGTGTGCCACGGATCAGCTCTGCAACACAGCAGACCCTGGGCACTGCCCTGGGAGCATTCACCACAAACAGCAGAGACAAACCCCTGACCTGCAGATAGGCAGAGCCTCTGGCCAGCCCCGTGCCAGGCCCTGGCTGCTCAGCTGAGCTGCAAACACCAAAGCCATGTGCAACAGGCGCTGGTGAGGCTCCGAGGGCAAATAAACACACGGCAACGAAAACACTCTCTGCCCCCGTGGAGCTGAGCCTTTTGGAGCCCTCCCCAGCTGCCAAACACAGCTGTGTCCTGGAGCAGAGCAGCCGAACCAGCCCCTGTGAGTCACTGCTCAGCTATTTCCAGCCTCAGTGGGTGTGTAACTCCCCACGTAAAAAAAAATATAAATAAACAAGCAAAATGCAACTTGCTGAGCCCATGTGCTGCTGCAGCTTGACAGAGAGGCAGCGCTCATGGGCACCTCTGCCTTCCCCTCTCCTTATGCAGTTTGCAATCTAAATCCAGGAGTCAGTACAAGCAAACTGAGGCACGAACCACCCAGCAAAAAGCACAAAAATCCTGCTTGGGGCTGGATCCTCAGGTGGGATTGGGCAGCACTGAAGCCTCAGTCCCAGTTTTACACCCACCAATTTCAGTCCTCTGCCTGTAGAATTGGCTCTGGGCAGCAAACCGAGCGAAACTTCCAAAGAAAGCTGCCCTTCAGTTCAGCCACCCCTGATGCTGGAGCATCAAACGAGGCAGTCAGGACTGGCCAGGCAGTGTCTGCCCCGGAGAAGTGACCACACGTCCCCACAAATCCCGGCCAGGTGCACTCGGAGTGGGGGGAGAGCAGAGTTTGGAGCAGGGAGTGAGGCACAGCCCTCAGCTGGGATGGCAGGGATGATCCATGACACTCCCGGTGGATCCATGGCTGCAGGGAGCATCCTGGGCCACTCCATCACGTCTGTGTGTCTGTGCACCACGATTTCTACCCCTTGTCTTTGGCTCTTGTCTCTGGATGTTCAGCCAATGGAGCAGACACAGCCCCTGCTCCTCACAGTCCAGCTGGCCCTTCCCCTCCCTGTCACCCTTCCCATTGCAAAGGACTCCCCTGCTGCTGCCCTTCCCTCGCTGCAGTGCACCGGGTTCCCTGGGCACCTTTCCTTAGGAAGGAGCAGCTGTTGCTGCTTCCAGGAAATTCCAGGGTGGATTTCACCCTTGCACACAAAATGCCCGATGTATCTCCCCTTCCTCAAGTCGCCAGGCAGGGAAACCCCCCCCCTGCCTCAGCCCCACCTGCCCCTTCAGCTCTGGCTGTCCTCCCCAGCGGGAAATGGGATGAGGCAGCTCCAGCACCACCAAAATCATCATAAATCCTTGCTCAGATCAGACCAGAGCGTGTGCAGCTGCTGAACTGCACCTCCTTCCACTCCTCAGCACAGACAGGGCTCCCATCCTGACCGGGGGGGCTGAGCTCTGCCCCCACCCCTTCCCAAGCCCTGGAGCTGCATCCAGCTCCGTGCCCCAGCCGAGCCAAACCCGAGCCCTGCAGTTTCATCCCAGAGCAGAAGGCCAAGTCTTTTGTGCTCGCAAAGGCCACGGGATCCGGCGAGCGGAGCCCTTTCTGCCGGGAGGTGGATGCTCCCACTGCTGGTTATTTTAGGAGAGCGCTGTCTAGACGGAAAGCCGAGCCGAGCCGAGCTGCCCTTTAATTGCATCCGCCTCCCCTGCCTGGTTTTCGGTTCTGAATGCGAATGATTTACAGGGGTTTTGCAAAATCCCATTGTAATAAAGAGCCGTGTCAGAAGCAGAGAAAGGCGGCGCTGAGCCCACCGTGGCCGGAGGCTTTGGGCAGCCAGCCTGGGAGCAGAGAAGCGGCGAGATGATCCCAGGGCAGAGCCCTGAGCCCGCTCACATCCAGCCCTTTGCTAGCTTTTGCTGGCCTCCTCTGTGAAAACAAAGGGCCAGGACTTCCAGCCCCAATCCCAGCCCAGGACTGAGAGTGAACTCCAGAGCTCCATTAACTGCACGCCAGCTGCCCACAGAACTCCAGCTGGATTAGGACAACTGATTGCCTTCAATGCATTTAAAATCGCCTCTATAACTGCAGGAAGGAAGGGTTTTCACCTCTGCAGCCCCAGGTGCTGTAAACCCTTTGCTGTTGGTGCTGTGTCCAGCCCCCAGGATGTCAAACACAGAAGTTTCCCGGAGGGAGGCCGGCCCCGAGCTGCAGCCAGGCTGTCAGCACTGTTTACTCCCAGGCTGTTATTTGTGGTTTCCCCTGGGCAGCAAGCTGGTTATCCCGTTTTCCCCCTGCATCTCTTCAGCTCTGTGTTTATATCTTTGTTCTTCAGGAGGAAGAAGAAAAGGAAGCAGCATGGAAGGGACAGATAACACCCTGCATGCCACTTCCAGATAGGACCCGGCTTAGAGCCCTTTCAGGCAGCCAGAGACAAAGCAAGACGCTCTTACAAAACAAATTTGAATTTTCCTTTAAGTCCTGCAAGCCCTGATGTGCTCACAGCACTGCTTACAACAGCAGGGAGAAGACTCCAGCCCTGGGATGATAAAAGACCATGTTTCACAGCCCTAAAATCCAGCACGAGGGAAGGAAACCCAGAACAGAAATTGGAATCCAGAGCAGAAATTGCAGTTGAATCTCCCAGAGGGACAGCAGCCAATCCAGAGCCCCAGCCATGCTTGCAGGGAGCTTTTATGCCCCGACAGTACTGAGAGGGCAGGGAAAAATGTGCCCTTGGCCAGGAGCAGAGGCCTTGAAGGACAGGCATTGCTTCCCCGGGGTTTAATTCACACCCTCCACACCCTCTTTGGCCCCGGCCAAGGAGGAAAGCCAAAGTGCACACTGAAGACACTTATTTGAGCACTCAGCTCATCCACTGCTGTAAGGACTCCCTAAATGAGTGCTGTGCATTAAAAGCCCCACCGTGCTGGGATCTGCAGCTGATGGGAACACTTTGCAGATGGGGTTTTCCCTTTGCCAAATGTGCACGCTCTGAACATTTAAAAAGCCACAATTTCTGGGGAAGAAAACATCCATTAAGGAGGTAACTGTAGCATATAACACAGCCAAAGCTGGAGGGAGGGAGGGAGGGAGGGAAATTGATGCTCCCAGCTGTAAAACCTGCTGCTTCCATGCTGCAAGTTAAACCTCAGCAGGGTCAGGAACAGCACAGGTACAAAGGCTCCTGCAGCTGCTGCAGGAGCAGCAGCTCTGGCACCCACCAGCTGCTCCTTTCTGGTGCTCCCACCTCCATGCCCTGGGAACGGCCATGCTGTGCTGCATCCAAGTGTTCCTGGAAATCCATCTCCAAAGGGGGATCCTAAAGAGCTCCCAAGGTGTTTGTGAGGGCCAGAGGTGAGCAGGAGGGAAACGCTGGGGCTGCAGGGGGCAGTGGCTGAACACAGTCACTGTCACAGTCACAATCCTGTCCAGGGCCTCCTGCTCCTCTTCTGCAGCTCCTCCAGATGGAGATGAACCCCTCAAACCTCTCTTTCTCCAAATCTTCTCCTCTCCTCCTCTTCCTCTTGGCTCTCCTCCCTTTTCCTTGAAGCTCCATCCAAGCAGTGCAATGAGGCCAGAAAATCCCCACACTCTGCCATCCCGTCAGTGCTCACATCCCACAGAGGCCACTCCTGATGCAGCTGAGGCAGCAGAGAGCTGCTGGCACCACGGAGAACTCCTTCCAACAGCTCCACAAAGCCCAGGGCAGCTCCTCTCCCAGAGCCTTGGCATGGTGGCTGTGACCTCCTGCTGGCCATGCTGGGGTGGCAGATCCATCATTCCACGAGCCCAGATCCTCCGTGGGCTCCAGAGCAGCTCCCAGGGATGTCCAGTCCAGTCCAGGAGTGGGCAGCAGTGGTACCTCGCTCACAGACCTGGTGCAGGGTCATTCAGTGCCCACAGGGACATCCAAGAGTCTCATCAAGGCCAGAAAAAATGTTGGTTGAAGGGATTTCCAGCACTGCACTCTGCAGGGAACTCCTCCACCCCTTTTTTCTGGTTTGGCAGTCATTGTTTACCCACACGTTGCCTTCTTCCTCCCACTCCTCTGTGGGCCAGAACACAAATACGGCAGGGAAGGTTGTCTGACCCCATGTCTCACAGAAAAAAATGGGAGCCAAAGACATCTGCAGCAGCTGAGAAAAAACCAGCACCAGTTCCCAACCCCTCCTGATCAGATGCTCTTTGTAAGAACAAGCAACAATAAAAACCTGGTTTTAAACAGAGGAAATCCTTTCCCTATTGAAGGCAAGAAAGTTACGGGACAAACTGATCTGAAATATAAAATATTCTCCTGGAATAAGAGATTTTTAGATTTTAGGAGTAAATCCTTTACTCAGGGGGTGGGCAGGCCCTGGCACAGGGTGCCCAGAGCAGCTGGGGCTGCCCCTGGATCCCTGGAGTGTCCAAGGCCAGGCTGGACACTGGGGCTTGGAGCAGCCTGGGACAGTGGGAGGTGTCCCTGGGACAGTGGGAGGTGTCCCTGCCATGGCAGGGGTGGCACTGGAGGAGCTTTGAGGTCCCTCCTAACCCAAACCATTCTGGGATTCTATGAATGCCCCTCAGCTGATTCCAGAACACCCAGGGACGAGTTACAGTCCCCTAGGGCTGGCACAGAGGGTTCAGCCCTGCCTGAGTTCAGCCAGTGTCACCCGTTATTAATGATATGAATAAAATCTGCTCTGGGCAACCAGCTGGGCTTTGCTTGTGGCCATCACATCAAAGGCTGGGCCCCTGGCACTCAGGGATGGAGGGCTGGCAGGCAGGCAGGCATTTCCCAAGGTTTAGGGGCATTTTTTAAAACAGCCCCAAACCACCACCCTTCCTGTGGACAAGGCAGGCACAGGAGAAACTGTAGGAAGACAAAGCAGAAATGTCTCCTGCCATTACAGAGGATGTGGGGATCCCCATGGATGGCCCTGCTGCTTCCCCACTTCCAGCCCTCCCACCACCATCAGAGCAGAATGCAGCACAAGTGTTCTTCCCTGCATAACGCGTGGAAAGAAAAGACCGTTTTTGGGGGGAAAAAAACTTGGCTGTCTGGAAATCTGGGATGGAATCTCCTCGAGAGCAGTTGCTGGGCCCCGGGCGCGTGCCCCGAGCCGGGCTGGCACACGGCCCTGCCGACCCACAGCCCCGGCACTCAGCACTGAATTCCTGAGATAAGCCTTTTCCAGGAATGTCTGACAGCGCAAACCGAGCGAAGATTGCGACATTTTTTCCATAGTTCTCAGCCTCTTGAAGAATAAAAAAAAGCATTATCTAACAGCAAATGCAAGAATCAAAGCAACAAGCAGGCAGTTGTACAGGGAGAGGGATTGGGAGTGTGCCCGGGGCTCCCGCTGGGATAGCTCAGCCCTCATCCCAGCTCAGCCCTCGCACACACCAGGGGCACAGCCCTGACAGAGCAATTGGGGAGGTGGGAGCTCAGCCCCCAGCCAGGCAGTGCAGCCCGTTCCCAGGGGCTGCTGATGTCCCTGAATCCCCCCTTGCTCAGCCCTGGCCCTGCTCTGCTGCCCGGCCCATACCCGTGGGACCATCAGCAGAGTGAGCAGCACAGCCCAGAACCTGCCTCGGGGGGAAAGCAAATCCTGGCATTAAAGCTGGCACCTGGATTTAAACGTTCTGCTTCTCGTTGGGCATCCACACCAAGGTCACTAAGGAAAGACTCCCTGTGTGACAGGACAGGGGGGGCTCAGCTGAGACCAAGGAGCACCACCACCCCAAAAAGCCCCCACCTGTGATGAACACGGGCGACCCAGCACCATCTAATTCCCAAATTCCGCTCACTGAATTTTGAAAAGAGAAGAAATAACCGCACGTCAGAGGCCACTGTGATGGCCAGGCCAAAACCTGCCCCTGTGTAAAGACTGAAAGTTCTGCCAAAATTCTCAAAGAGGACTCCTTGCTGTTTCCCCAGAGCACCTTGGCGCTCTGGGATTAACCGTTCAGTACCATCCCAGGCACAGGAAATGAATTTTTCTGGCTCTCTGGAGCCCACAGCAGCACAGTCTCTGTTCTGAGATCTGTGACCAAGGATGGGTTGTTGTGGTGTTTCTATGGGACCGTTCCTAATTTTGAAAAATAAGCGTAATCCTAGGAAAGGGGTGTGAGGATGAGGCAGGAGACAAGCCTGAGCCTCGGAGGTGGCTCTGCCACAGAATCCTTGCCCTGTGGCCTCAGTGCTGCTCCAAAGAGTGGCTGACAGTAGCTCCTGGTAACAGGGGAGGGAGGGAGGACCCACTGGAAAGGAGACCATGGGGAATTTTCATTGTTTTTTACAAACAGACCCTCAAAGGCCTACATAAGCCCGGGAAATATCCTTTAATTTTCTGATCCTACAGTGCTAGTGGGCTCTGGGTCCCACCAGATAAAGACAGGTCCTCAGCAGAGCTGCTCCCACACCCTGGCTGCAGGGTTGACGGGGCATGAGCTTTTGTCCAAGCAAAACCCCTTCTGATGCCAGAGCAGAATATCTCACTTTGGAGAAGTGAGAGCTGTCAGAGCTGCTCAAGCCTTGGGCACAGAAAGCTTCTACTCACAGAGCAGCTCACGGGGCACTTTATCCTGGAATACCAGGGTGGTTTGGGCTGGAAGGGACCTGACAGATCATCTCTATCCTGGAATACCAGGATGGTTTGGGCTGGAGGGGACCTGACAGATCATCTCTATCCTGGAATACCAGGGTGGTTTGGGCTGGAAGTGACCTGACAGATCATCTCTATCCTGGAATACCAGGGTGGTTTGGGCTGGAAGGGACCTGACAGATCATCTCTACCCTGGAATACCAGGATGGTTTGGGCTGGAAGGGACCTGACAGATCATCTCTATCCTGGAATACCAGGGTGGTTTGGGCTGGAAGAGACCTGACAGATCATCTCTACCCTGGAATACCAGGGTGGTTTGGGCTGGAGGGGACCTGACAGATCATCTCTATCCTGGAATACCAGGATGGTTTGGGCTGGAAGGGACCTGACAGATCATCTCATTCCACCCCTCCTGCCGTGGACAGGGACAGAGGCCCTGCTCAGCTGCTCAGCTGCATTTTCAACGGGATCATCTCGACTCTCATGCCCTTAATGATGACAAATCAGCCCTGGAAAGGTCCCAGCAGCTCCGGGAGCAGGCACTGGGCACGCCCAGCACAAGGCAGGACCATCGGGTGTGGAAACTGCCCAACCACAGTTTGGACAATCCCCTCTCAGCCCCGACAGAGCGTCCTGTAAACATCCAGAAAGAGCGGTGCGGGCCTGAAAAGGGGAGGATTCGGGGCGGCTTTAGCGCTGGGGGAGTCCCGGGGCAGCGCTGCCTTTGAGCGCAGAGCAGCGCTCAGCACTTTGGGCGCTGCCGACGCTGCAATACCCGCAGCTGGTGCGGGACACGCTCCAGAAGGCTCCCGGCCTGGGATGGGGATGGATCCCGGCCGGCCCGGACACCAGCAGGCGTCAGCAGAGACCAGCGGGACCGGAGCCCGGGCACAGGCGGGGACACGGCGACATCGCCTCCCCACGCGGGGAGTGACACCAGTGCTCCGCTCCCAAAGGCTGCGGGGGCTGAGCGGGATCCCAAAATCCCTCTCACAGCCTCCCTCCCCTGCGGGACCCTCCGGGAGCGTTTAATGCCCCCCTCGGCAGGGCCACAGGGCATCGCCCTGCTCCTCGCCCGTGCCCGGCACGGTGTCACCGTGTCCCAGAGACAGCGCTGGGATCCACGGCTGCCGGCACCGGGGACAGTCTGTTTCTGCAGGAAAGCAAAAACCGGGAGAACAGAACAAATGCTGGCCCCAGCACCACGGGCATTAGCTCTGTCTTGCCGGGAAACTGAGGCACGGCCTCGCCCGAGTGTCTGACTTGGATTTTGTGTTCCCGGTGCCACCGGTCACCCTGGAAAGTGCATGTCACGGTGGGTCAGCACTCTCTGCTCCCCTGCTGAGCTCAGCAAACAGCTCAGGGCTGGTGTCACACAGAGTGACATCAGCCTTCACCCGGCCCGGCCCTGCGGAGGCTGCTCGGCCCCCGGGGGTGCAGGTGCAGGGGATGTGGGGCCCCCACAGCCGAGCCCGGGGGCCGTGCCCAGATCTCAGCCTGTGCCTGCAGCAAAGCCTGCCACACATCCCCAGGCAGGGGACAGGTGTCCCCTGGGCACGGAGTCCTCAGGGCCCCGTGTGTGGCCTGCAGGCTCCTCACGAACCGAGCCAGGGGGACTGTGAGAAAAAGGACACCAGGACCTCCAGCAGAGTTTGTCCTCCCTGATCCCGGGGACAGCCCTGACCCCAGAGCACAGCCCTGACCCCAGAGCACAGCCCTGATCCCAGAGCACAGCCCCGATCCCAGAGCACAGCCCTGATCCCAGAGCACAGCCCCGATCCCAGAGCACA
>VWZU01007857.1:72805-85281 GCA_013397095.1 Sterrhoptilus dennistouni | reverse complement strand
TTTTTTTTTTTTTTTTATGACTGCTGGTGCTGCTTGGGGAATTCTCTCTCCCTTGAGCACAATACCCTGCACTAGTTATGCAATACAGTGTTAGCGTTGGTTTTGGCGAGCTTTGGTTTCACCCAAATTCATATCAGACCCTTCTAGGATATTCAGTGATGTTTGTTTTCTTAAACAACAAAACCTCCTTTGTGTGAAGTTTCCTGCCAGCCCTGCCTGGAGTGTTCACCTGGATCCTGCTCTGGCACAAAGCAACAGCGTCCTGGCTTTATTCATTTATTATCTTTCCTCCAGTCAGTAAACAATTAATTTACACACCCAGCTCTGCAACAGTGATGCAAATGGAATGATGCAGAAGGGTGGGAATACGGGCCGTGAGTTGCAAAGGAATTTCCACAGAGAAACTTTCTCAGCGACTTGGCTGATAGAAGCAGCAATAAGCCAGCAATAAAGAGCGATAAAGGCAGACGCGGCGTTTACGTGGAGAAAGGAGCCATCCCCTCAGTTCAGAAAGGCAGATGATGGGCCTGGCCTGTGATTTAGAAGTGATCTCTGAAAGGAAATCATTTAATGGCACGGCAGCAAAGGCGTCTCAGCCATCAGCAGGAGGAGGCAGGGCTGTTGTTCAGTCTCCTGGAGGACATCAAAGGCTGCTCAAATCCCAAGGCCAGCCCTGCAGGGATTAAACGGAGCAGCTTCACTCAGCAGCAGCTCTGTCATGGAAAGCAAATCCCTCCCTGTGCAGGAGAGGCAGCCAGGAGCCACGTTTTCACTGGAATTGCACCCAAAGCTCTCCCTGGAGACCCATTTGACAGGAGCCTGTGGCAGGACAGGCTCCCCTCAGGGCAGGAAGGCTCACACTGAAACACACGTAGGACGCCCTGATCAAAGTGTCTGGGGGGGACTGGGGGACATCAGCTGGCAGAAGAAGTAACATCAGTACTGTCAACTTATGGAAAACTGGTGTGGAGAGAATGAAACCCCAGAGGGAGCTGGGAATCCTCTGATGTCTGGGAAATTGCTACAGGAAAGTGGAAAGTATTTGTGAAAGAAATGAGAGGAGCTGAAGCTGAAATTCCTCTGGTCATGGCTCAAACAGAGGAAAGAAACTCTTTGGCAGTGCTGTGGAAAGGAGCACTGAGAGGCCAGGACAGCGAGGGAAAATGGAGTTGGGTAATTGCAGCACCACGTAAGTGCTGGCAGTCAGGACAGAGCCCTAACGGAGCTGGGCCAGTGGGAAAGATCAGTGTTTGGGGAGCTCTGAAAGCAAAACTGGAGAAAAGTGCAGACTGATCCTGGTGTGCCCTCGCTGTAAAACAGAGCCCAGATATTTTTGACATGACTCAAAAGCAAAGGTGGAAGTGAAACGAAGACAAAGCCGTCGCTGGTGCCAGGACTTGGCTCCGGGTGCTCCAGGGCTGGATCCTTTCAGGAAAAGGCTGTGGGTGCCTCTGCTGCCCCACACTCAGTGGGGACAAACTCCCAGGGCCCAAAGCCTGGGAGCTCTGCCTGAGAACATCTGCAGTGGGTCTGCAGACAAGCGGAGCAGCCAAAATCACCAGGGGCTGGGAAAGGAGCGCAGGCAGAGAAGAGCACAGAGCAGCCTGAGGGCTGCTGAGGGTGCTGACAAAAACGGGAGGTGAGTTCAGCTGCCAGTGGCTCCTTTGGGGGCCAGAGAAGTGGAGAAAGGGAAGGTGAGATGAGCTGGGCAGTTTCTCCTGCTCAATTGTCTCTTTCCTTTGCAAAGGGTGGCTGCTGCCTCTGGCAGACTCCGGCCCCAAGACACACACACAAAGCAGAGGAAATCTATTTTTAGTCTTGACAAAAGTGCTAGTAAAGAAAAAAAAAAAAAAAAAAAAGGTTAGAAAAAAAATTGCTTCCTGTTTAGGGCTGGTGCTGGGAGGGAGATCCTGCCAGTAGGCTGGGGTTGGGGAGGGTGGGGAAAGCACAGGGGCTGTGGGGTGAGGAGGACTCATCTGGGCATGGGAGACAAGGAAAGAGCTCCCACTCCTGCGGGCCTGGGGCTGGTGGTCCCTGCGTTCCCCAGGGAGGGACTCAGCCTCTGCCCCGCTGGGATTCCTGCTCCCTGCAGGCTTTAGGCTGAGCTCAACAGCTGAGGTTAAAAGACTCAAGAGATGCGACAGTCTAAGGAGGGAAGCTGCAAAGTGACTTTCACATTCACCCTCAGATTGATTGAAGACTTATCCCTCTGAAAATTCCAGTACTTGGTAAAATCAGTGGGATTTACAGCAGGAGAGAAGGCTCCGTGCAGCCGGACAGAGGGGCTTAAACACCAATTAACCTCCTCATCTTCAAAGTGCTCCGGTGCTCCCACCAACAAACTACACGTGAGAGGTTAAATTAGGAACCCAAAATCAAACCCACAGCATTTTCTTCAATGAACTTTCTCCAAGTTGAATCCACTTCCTCTTTTTAAAACCTCGCCACTGGCATTTTTGATGGTGCTTAACATTTTTCAAAAGCAAAATAATTATCATTAGAAATCAGCTTAAAATGCACATTTTTCTTTTTTAGGAACAGCACAAATTGCAACTCTTTCCGGGACAGTTTGTGTTTCTCCTGCTGCACCATTAAAAATCCATCCTGGATGTCAGCAGCTCATTATTCTGACAAGTGGCTTTACTTCCCCTTGTGCCTCTTCCACATCACACACGCTCAAAAGGAGGAAGATGCGACAGTTTTTCTCCTGAAAACACAGACTGGGAGGGTAGGGATGGATCCCCGTGGGTGGATTTGGTGACATACAGGATATTTTCAGCTCCTTCCTGGCACGCAGTGAAAGAGAAAACACAAAGGAAAAGAAGCATCCTGGAAACCCAACAAACAAAACGCTCGTTTAATTTCTACCCGGAGTTTCCACCAGGAAATGAAATCCTAAGAAGTGTGTGAAATTGCAACAATATATTTGCGAAGAAGCAGAGGGGAAGTGGGGCCGCGGGCGCTCAGGTGAGCCCTGCAGAGACATAGCCCAGGATCTGCACGGTGCTGGGGTAGCTCTTGCGCATCCCCATGCAGCGCTCCTGGTCGATGAACAGGGAGTTGTTCTTGACCACCAGGTCGTGCTCCAGGACGCCCTTGGAGCGCACCAGCATCTGCAGCATGTCCTCGGAGGCGCGCAGGCACTGGTGCAGGTTCCGCAGCGTCTCGTTGATCTCGTTCACCTCTTGGACCAGGCTGGAAAACAGCGAGACCGCATCAGAGCCCCCCCACGGAGGTGGTGCCCACCCAGATGGGCCCTCTGGGCTCAGCATTTCCCCCAGCAGTACACTCAGGGTGACTCCAATCCCCATGCCCTAGTGTGGGAGAGCCGAGGGCAGAGCTCCTCCCAACCTCCGTGCGGAGGAGTGAGAAGTTTGTTCCAAAGCTCTGGAGATGTTCAGCCACGTCTGCCAGAGCAGCTTGTGCCACCAGGGATGTTTCCCATTTGTGTTTGGCTTTGTGGCTTTGTAGGTTCACCCTCCTGGATCTCCCCGTGCAGGGATCCTGCACAGGAGACACACACACAGCAGGACAGGACATTGGGAGAGGCTAAAGGGGAATGTGAAATAAGTGATGCTGAACCAATTCTGGGGTTGGGTTTAAATCACTTTGAAAAGGGAACTGTGCTCAGAGGGCTCCCAGGAGGAGCTGTGAGCTCTGGGTGCCTCCCTGGGCACTCCCTGGGGCACAATCCCCAAGTCTTTGAAAGGATTCCCAGTGCGCCCAGCAAGGGGAGGCCAGCTCCACACATGCACCCTTCCTTGGAGGTACCCAGAGGGAAGGGGCTCAGTTCTCTCAATCTCAGCCTGTCAGAGAGTAGAATCATGGACTTATAAACCAGAATCCCAGAGTGGCTTGGGTTGGAAAGGTCCCTAAAACACATCCAGTGCCACCCCTGCCATGAGGGGACACATTCCACTGTCCCAGGCTGCTCCAAGCCCCAATGTCCAACCTGGCCTTGGACACTGCCAGGGATCCAGGGGCAGCCACAGCCACTCTGGGCACCCTGTGCCAGGGGCTCCCCCCTCACAGAGAACAATTCCTGCCCAATATCCCATCTGCCTTCCATCTCTGAGTTTAAAGCCACTACCCCTTGCCCTGTCACTCTCTCTCATTTTTCTAAGCCCCCTTAGGGTGCTGGAGGGCCACAGCAGGCAGAGTAAGAGGCTTTATCCCTCAAAACTGAGCAGATGCAGCCACCTGGATGAGGCAGGAGAGAAGATGAGGTTTACCCAGGTGGGAAAATTCCAGCCCCTCATGGGGTGGCATCAGGCTGGACCCAGCCATGGTGCCCAGCCTCTGTCAGGGGTGCAGAGCTCTCCTGGCCCCCGAGGGCTGGGACACCTGCTCAGTGCTTCGGATTCCACCAGGGCACTTGTGAAAGGAATATCTGGGGGGACAAAAGCCATTTTGTCCTGCAGAGATGCCCCTGAGTGAGCCCCGAGCCCGCCCTCACCGGAGCTGGGCAGCGTCCCGGCACAGCTCCACGTTGGGTCTCCTCGTGCGCTCGTCCAGCCGGGTCTGGGCCACCTTCAGCTGGGCCTCTTTGTCCCTTATGGTCTTCTGGATGACTTGGATCTTCGTCTCGATCTGGAAGATTTCCTGCCGTGTCTGGGGTGAAACAAACACCATTATCAATGAAAAAATAGCTTCTCAAGTGATCAGTCACATCATTCCCTTTTCTCCTGCTGGTGCAGAAAAAAACCCGAGTTCAATAACTATCCCCTGGGCTCAGGCCACTGGCTCTGCCTCATCAAGGCACAGATCCAGCAGAGTTTTCAGGGAAAATCTCTTTGCCCTTGTTGCCACATCAGAGGAGAGTTAGGAGCGGAGGAGGTTTAGGAGTGGTGATGGATCTGTTGAATTACCAGCTTCCCACAACTGCTGCTTGCAAGAATAGATCATCCATCAGCTAATACAGGGAAAGGTTTAAATTGCTCCTCATTTAAGGATGTGGCATCAGCCCCTAGTGCTGCAAACTTAGCCAGTCTGAACCTTTCCCAGGAAGCTTCCAATGGGTTCCATTAGTCTGAGCCAGTTCCCACCACTGATCTCCCCGCTGTGCCCAGCAGAGCAGGGCAGAGAGCCTACAGATAAGTGGCCATCCCTTGGGAGGACACACAGGGGTGACCTTATCACTCTCTACAACTTCCTAAAAGGTGGCTGTGCTCAGGTGGGTGTTGGTCTCTTTCTCCAGATAGCAACTGACAGAACGAGAGGACACAGGCTCAGGCTGCACCAAGGGAAATATAGGTTAGATATTAGCAAAAAGTTTTTTGCAGAAAGAATATTAAAGTACTGGAACGATCTGCCCAGGGAGGTGGTAGAGTCACCATCCATGGATGTGTTTAAAAAAGGACTGGATGTGGCACTCTGTGCCATGGTTTAGTTGAGGTGTTAGGTCTGGGTTTGACTCGATGGTCTTGGAGATCTCTTCCAACCTTGTGATTCTGTGATTCTCTGTGTTTCTCTGCGATTCTGTGATTGTGTGAATTCTGTGATTTTGTGAATTCTGTAAATTCTGTGATTTTTGTGAATTCTGTGAATTCTGTGTGATTCTGTGAATTCTGTGATGATGTGAATTCTGTGAATTCTGTGATTCTGTGTGATTCTGTGATTTTGTGAATTCTGTGAATTCTGTGTGATTCTGTGATGATGTGAATTCTGTCATTCTGTGAATTCTGTGGTTCTGTGAATCCTGCAATTCTGTGATTTTGTGTGATTCTGCGATTCTGTGAACTGTTAATTCTGTGATGATGTGAATTCTGTGAATTCTGCAATTCTGTGATTTTGTGTGATTCTGCGATTCTGTGAATTCTGCGATGATGTGAATTCTGCGATGATGTGAATTCTGTGAATTCTGTGATGATGTGAATTCTGTGGATTCTGCGATCCCGTGCTGGCGGCAGCGAGGGCGGGGCGGGTACCTTGGCCAGGTGTGTCTGGATCTTGCTCTTGGCGTTGGCGATCTCGGTGATGCGGCTGGTGAAGGCGTCGTTGACCTTGCTGAACTGGCGCCACATCTCGTCGGCCGTGCCCATCAGCAGGCTCTCGGTGCTGGCGCGCAGCTTGGCCGAGGCGGCGCGCGCGCTCTGCGAGCGGAAGATGTTGTTGTCCGTGAACCTGGCCCACGTCTCCGGCACCGAGACCCTGCGGGGGGACAGCACGGCCCTTGGCAAAGCTGCGCTACTGAGCCGGGCTGTGCTCGCTGCTGCACAGGAACATACATCAATCACACGGACGGGAAACGTCTGGACCCCGTTGGCTTGGTGGTGTTTGTGGAGTGAGGGCGTGCTCGTGGAGACAACTTGGGAAAGCTCAGACGAACAAAGGGTTCTCCCACAAAAAACAGATTCCAACTGGATCTCCTATTTACAGTTTTGAGGCATTAAGTGCCAAGGAATTTCCAGTCTCACGAGGACACGCGGATCACAACTGAGTCAATTCCTTTTGCTCATAGCCCATCTCAGTCTCCCACTACACCAAATGAGCTTTGGATACCACTCCATTCCCTGTCTGTGCATTTGGGATGAAGTTCCTGCCTGTGCAGTAGTCCAGAACAAAGTCAACAAAAGACTTAAACACCACATAAGCTCCATTTAAAACCTGCTGATTCTCGGGACATTTTACCCCCCGCTCTGAATTTCAGCCTCAATCCTTTGCAATCCATTTGCCTGTCTAAATACGTCTGAGCCCTACTGTGAATAATTATTCGAACTATGAGAAAAATTGTCTCAATCTGTGCCTCTCCATAAACTTCATGGGTTTGTGTGAGCAGCTTTATTCTCTCAGCCCTTTGCCACTTGGGCATCTCTCTGTGACGCTGGGTTAGGTCACTGTTCTTTTACTGCAGAGCCAAAGCTGAATTCCTGGCACCCAAAAGCAGCTGAACCCTGTCCCAGGACCACGCTCTCATTTCTTGATTTTCTGGGTCATTTCAGCTCCCTGCCAGGCCCTCTCCATACAGGGGTGAACCCCCAGACTTTCCACCAGTGAGGAGCACTCAGGCAAGCACCAAGACATCCTTGAAAATATGCATGAACTTAATGAGCTGTGCAGAGGTGCTGGGCTGAATTCATTTGCAGGCTGAGCTCTGATCTAATGTTTAATTAGGTGGGGCTTGCTTTCACCCACCGAGAATTATGTACCAGCTAAAAGCAGAGGGCTCTCCTCCCTCTGGAGAGCCCAGAGGGAAACAACCCCTGGGAGGTGGGAGTCTCCAGGAGGGGTGGATGTGCTTCAGAGAGGGCTGGGAAATGCCAGCTCCCTGCCAGCCAGGCTCTGTGCCAGCCAGGCCCCTGTGCTCACGTGGCATCGATCCTCTCCACGCCCTTGAAGAAGTGGAGGCCTCTGGAGGTGTTCTTCATCTGGTAGCACTTGCTGTCGATGTGGTGGCCCAGCTGCTTGTCAGCCAGGTCCTTCTCCAGCTCCTGCCGGGCCTCCTTGTTGCACCTGGCACACATCAACAGCAGCCTCAGGCAGGATGGAGGTGTGGGATGGAGGTGTGGGATGGAGGTGTGGGATGGAGGTGTGGGATGGAGGTGTGGGGTGGTTTTCTGCCCACCCCTCAGCCCCTGGGTGCTCATGGAGCATCCCTGCCTGCCTCCCCCAGAGCCTGCAGGGTTCTAACCCACAGGGAGCGCTCTGTTGGGGGGCACAGCACAGCTGCAAATGCACATCTGCCCTGCAGCCCTCCTTACATGAGCTGGGCATTCACTGTATCCAGGCACTGCTGTAACCTCTCCCGGCAGGACCTGATGATCTTGATTTCCTGGGCAAAGGCAGAGCAAACCCATCAGCGTCGGTGCTCAGACATCCTCGGGACTCCTCTTCCCTCGGCCTCCCTAGCCTAGCACACAGCAGGAATTTCCCCCTCCCCAGAGCACACACGGGGTGCAGGCAGGACCCCAGCCCCAGGGCACCCATCTGTGCAGCTCAGCCAGGGACAGGGAGGGGACAGGAGGGAACTGTGGTCACAGCCAGGGACCAGGGGGTGACAAGAGGGGGCTGTGGCCATGGCCAGGGACAGGGAGGGGACAGGAGGGGACAGGAGGGAGCTGTGGTCACGGCCACAGCCAGAGACAGGAGGGGGCTGTGGCCACAGCCAGGGCCTCTGAAATCTCTTTCAGGGTGGGTTCCCAAGTTTTTTCATTTTGATGTCAACGGCCAGGGCTGCTCTCCATTACCAGGAGACAGGGCTGGATCCTGACCTGAATGGGCACAGTGGTGCCCTGGGCCAGCAGTGCCAGACACACCCCCAGTCCCAGTCCCAGTCCCAGGGCATTTTCCTCCCCACATAAATCCCATCCATATGGGACAAGAGGACTTTGGTGTCAACCCCCAGTCAGTTCTAGGCAGGGTTCATCCCCCCTGCAGGAAGGCCCGTGCTGCTCTCAGCTCTCTTGACTGCAGCACAAGCCCATTGCACCCATGAAGGTTTCCAGAGTGATCGGTGCTCCAAACCCAGGAATTTTCAATCCCTCCTGTCTGCAGGAGCCAGCTGAAAGCACAGCCTAAATGCATCCCAAACATTAAAAACCCAAATGGCATTATGGAGATACCAGCTCTGATAATTTTCCTAAACCCTCATGACCTTTAAAATAATCTTTTAATTTTTCATGGCCTGACTCATAACAAAAAATCTTCTAAGAGAGCAACGTTTTCACAGGCCCAGGGGCTGCAATTTCCTTCCCAGTTTTGTGAGGCTTTTGCAGTGATTATATTTTGCTGTCCCCTGCATTAGGATCCCATTTGCTGTGCCATGGTTTTTTTTTTTTTAATTCATGATTTAAAGCAGCCTAGATGAAGGCAGGAAGGAGTGCAGGTTTTTATGATTTCTATCAAATCTGTTGCCTGAGCACACCGTGACAGTCCTGCTGTCTGAGCTGCCCTGAGCAAAGCAGAGCTGGGGGAAGTGTAATTAATATCTTTTATTAGCCCAACTAATCTATCTGGGAAAGCAGACAAGCCATCAGGCACACCTTGCCCTCTCCATCTGTGTGTGTGTGATACACAGAATGTGCCACAGATATAGAGACAGATCACATAAATAATGAGAGATCTGTGCAGGCAGGACTCCGAGAGGCAGGACCATCTCACAGGCTCCTCACAGAGGCTCAGAGGACCCTGATGTGCCACACAAACCCGGCTCATTTCCAGCTCCTCCTCCCTCTCCTATGGACATGCTGCTGTCTGGGAACAGCAGCCCCTGCCCCAGCAGATTTGGGGGGTGGAAGAATTCATCACCTCAGCAGCGCCGAAGAGCCGGCGAGGGAACAGGGCTGCCAAACTTGTTCAGGGGAGTCCAGGTAAAAATAGCTCTGCCTCAGAGGTGTGCTGCCAGACTCACCTCTATGAGCTGTTTCTCCACATCATCACTGACCAGGTCAATGCCCATCCTCTTCTCCCGGTTGAGCAAACATTTGTGAGCGACCTGGTGGGGACATGGGGTGACATCAGTGCTGGCTGCAGGGACAGGGCTCCCTGCAGGGACAGTGCCCATGTCAGGGAACGCAGGAGAAGGAAATACAGGTGGGTACAGGATGGCAGCCTGGAAAAAGCTGCCCGAGGCAGCTGGGTTAGCTGACAACAGCAGTGAGGGAACATCAGCATGGAATCAAAGGGAGGGAGGCCACGTGTCCCCACACCACCACAGCTGAATGCAGGCAGCCGTGTCAGGCCTGGTGCTGACCTCTCCAGAGCCCCAGAGTCAGGCATGGGCTTTTGTGTCCCAAGGCAGGCTTTTGGATATAGAAATACTTGGTTAAACAAACAGTGCAGTGATGTGCTCAGCGTGTGCTGGAGGAGGATGCAGCAGATGCAGGGAATTTGTTTATCACCGACTCAGCTAATGGGCTCTTCATAAAAACTTTCCAACCTTACAGAGCCAGGACAAACTTTATGAGAGTCTGAGTGGCTGCAGATGTTTGGGCTGGGGGCTGCAGGGTCCCTACCTGGAAGGGGCCCTCGGTGTCGGCCAGGGCTCTCTCCAGCCGTTTCTGCATGTCTGCCAGGGAGTTGGTCTCTCTGATCATGGCATCCAGCTCGATGCAGAGCTCGGACTTCCAGTACTCAATGTCATTGACGCGCTCCCCCAGGTTCTGGGTGCTCTCCCCCTGGCTCCTCTTGCCCTGCTGGTACACGTCCTTGATGGCGCGGTTCAGGTCGGCGCGCAGGCGCTCCGCGTTGTGCCGAGTGGTCTCCGACTCCTTATAGTTGGTCATGTTGGACCTGTGCCAGTCGTCCAGCGTGTGCCGGCTGAAGACCCCGTTAGGCCTCTCAGAAATGAAAGGAACCATCTTGGTGGGGGGGAGCCCCGGGAAGCTCTCGGTGAGGGGAGACAAGGTGGGGTTGAGGGCAGCTGCTTTGTAGTAGGAGTTGGGCATCCAGGGCATGCTGAAGCTCTCGGGGTGATAGGGCATGCGGTTCTTGTAGCAGTTGCCAGCCATGGTGCTGGTGGCTGGCAGCACCTTGGGAGGTGGTGGCCGTGGCTGGTTGAACTTGGCTTTTAAGGGGTAGCCGTAGAGCTCCATCCTGGAATGCTGCTCGTGCGGGTCCTGCACAAAGGGGGCAGAGGAAAACCTCGCTCAGAAAGTTGCTGCCCTCGTGGTGCCTCTCACAACAACCCCCAGCTTGTGCTGGGAGCAGTCCTACCCAGGGCACCCACACAGCCCCTGAATCTCCTGGATTTGAATCCCCTCTGACAGCACCACAAGGCTTTGTATAGGGAGGGATTTGACACCAACTTTGCTGTTGGTATCTCGTGTCAGGTCTTGAAACGAGGAGAGAAACAAATCATGGCTGCTCAGGAGGAAGACAGCTGTTATATCTTTATTTTCCTTGTTCCTTAGTCCCTTATTTTCTACTATTCCTTAATTTTCTCTGTCAATCTAATGAGCTCCCCTGGGAGGGTGGGCAGGCCCTGGCCCTGTGGCTGCCCCTGGATCCCTGGCAGTGCCCAAGGCAGGTTGGAAATGGGGCTTGGAGCAGCCTGGGACAGTGGAACGTGTCCCTGCCATGGCAGAGATGGTCCCTTCCAACCCAGGCCAGTGAGTCTTATCCCAGGATCCAGCCTGGCCAAAGGCTTTGGGATGGGCAGTGGGAAACTCCCACCCCCAAATTCAGCACAAAAGCTTTCACAGGTGTGACTGGCTCAGAGTCATGTTGGCAGAACCAAAGATGAGATGTCTGTGCCCAGCCCCACCAAAGGCCCTGCGTGTTCCCATGAATCAGTCATTCCAGCTCTTTTGACCCTGCTAGGGAGAGGCCACTGCCATTCCCTGTCTCCACGCCACTCATTCACCTGGGGAGCAGCACTTGGAGAGTGGGGGATGCCTTCCCTGGCTCCCACCCTGCAAATAAATCCTTCCCCTTTAGACACGGACAGACAAGTGTTTAAGAGAGAAAAAACTTCGGGAACAGGCTGGATTACTTTTCCACGTAGTTCCAGCTGAAATAAAAGCCCTTGCATGCCCCTTGGGATAATCCACACCAGAACGAGAGCTTCCAGCAGCCCTGGGCACGGGCACAGCTGGCAGCTGCTGCCCACCCAGCTGGGAATGTCTGGGGGCTGGAGGGGGTTTCAGGCTGAGGACAATACCGGCTGTGCTGCTGCTCCCTCCTGGTGAGCACAGCTCCCCCCTGGCTGCTCGTGGGGCGAGCTCAGGGCTGGGGGTGCCCAGGGGGGCTGCTGCTCATCTCTGGGTGCTGTGGTGGTGCTGGCCCTGCCTGGCTCTGCAGGGCCCCGTTGCTATGGCCGGGGGTTCTGTGGCCAGGGACCGTGTTCCGGAGGGGTCTGTGACACTGGCTGGGCTCTGTGACCCGTCCTGGCCATTGACCCACCCTGTAAAGGCCACAGCAATGGCTGTTGGGCAACACAGGCTGCTTGCTGGGCAACCTGGGGCCAGTAAACACCTCTCAGGGCATCCCAGTTCCTGCCCTGAACTCCTGCCCTGCTGGGCAAATTTGCACAGCCCCTGGGCAGCCAAGGGCAGCTGTTGAGTGGCTGGATAATGTCTGAGGCCACCTGATTTTGGTGAAGGATTTCCTGCAAGGAGCAGGGTCCTTATGGGTCCCTTCCGGCCTGGGATATTTTATGGTCCTATGAGTTCAGTGCCCTCAATGGCCAACCCAGTGCCACCCTGGGCAACCCAGTGCCAGCCCAGTGTCCAGGGTTGGCCGGGGCTCTGAGCACCCTGGTCAGCTGGGAGGTGTCCCTGTCCATGGCGGGGCTTGGATAGATGAGCTTGAAGGTCCTCTCCAACCCAGAGCATTCCAGCCAGGAGTTCAGTGCAGGCTCTGTATCCCAGTGCCACCCCTGGGCAACTTGATCCCATCCCTGGGCAACCCAGTACAGTTCTTGTGCATCCCAGAGCCACTTCTGGGAAACCAGAGTCACACTGGGCAACTCAGTGTCCTCCCTGGTGCCTCTGGGCCAGCCAGAGCCTCACTGGGTGGGTGGGTGGGTGGGTGCCCCA
>VWZU01007857.1:34694-49332 GCA_013397095.1 Sterrhoptilus dennistouni | reverse complement strand
TTTTTTTTTTTAATAAAGGGGAAGAGAACACACACACGAGGAAAGGGAAGGTGAGCTCAGGGTAGAAATGGTTGTTGCTACACCCAGGATGCTCCAGTGGCCATGCAAACAACCCCCAGAATAGCCAGGGTGGTGCCCCAGCTGCTGCTGCTCATTTGACAGGCACCCAAAGCAGGGGACACCGACCCCAGAGCAGGACAGGGACACCCCAGCAAGAGCAGAAGCAGGTCCTGGGTGGGCTGGTGTGAACAGGGGGGATCCACCAGGCTGCTGCTGCTGCTGCTTCAGCCAGCTCAGATCTGTAAGCAAGAGCTTGTCCCTGCTGTCAGCAGAGCCTTGAATTAAACTCTGCTCAAGCTGCTCACTCCTCTCAAAGCCCAGATTTTGTGACCTGTCCTGTGCTCCCCGTGCCCTGTGTCCCCCCAGCCCCTCAGCACAGGCACCATCCGTGCTGGAGATGGACAGCAGGGACGTGTCCATCCCAAACAGGGCACACCGAGCTGGGGGAGACAGCAGAGCACAGAAATTCAGGAGAAAGTGCTTGTTTATGTGAAAGCACAAGGAGGCAAATAGTTGACATTAAGCTTTTGGGGAGGCTGTGGGACTGGGCTGTTCCTTTCAGCCCTCACACAAAGGGCCCCTTTTTGTCTCGCTGTAAAACAGAACCATATTGAAGGGTCTGTGGAATTTCTGGGCATTTTTTCCCCTGGGAGACACAGTGCCCTACACTACAATGCAGATGAAGCAGGATGCAAAGGGCAAGATGTTCAGAAGTGGCTCCGCATCCGCCTCCTGCCCTGCTGCTGCCACAGCTCCCCCAAACCCCTGACCCCCAAAAACCCTCCATGTGGCCAGCATGCCGAGGGGCAGAGCCTGGGAGTGTCCCAGGGCTCCCAGCAGCTCCCACCCCCCCAGAGATGCTGCAGGGAGCCAATGCTGAGCCCACTCCCCTTTGGAGAGGGGCCAGCAGTTCCCAGCCCGGCCCTGCTGAGCTCCAGTCTGCCCCTGACTCTGCTCCCACCACACCGCCCCGGGCTCACCATCCCACAGGAGTCTGCAGCTCCAGCTGTCCCCAGGAGTGACACCAAGGCCACCCACAGCAGCTCCCTGTCCCAGCAAGGACCAAGATGTGGCTGTGACACCTCCGTGCCTCACCTGTGGAAGTCACACACCACAGTTTAGCCCCCAGAGCTTCCTGCCCCACAGGGCTGGGACCAGCCCAGCAATAGCAGCCCAGCCCTGCAGCTGTGGACAGGCACCTCTGGAGCACAGAGCACTTCCTGCAGGGATTTCTCTAAGCCCACAGTGTGCCTCCGATGTACCTGGGTGACTCTGCAGGAACTCCTGCCATCTCACAGGCTCAGCTGGGCACAGACCCCAGCACAGTGCTCAGCCTGGAGCTCCTCACAGCCCTGAGGCTCTTTCTGCCCGTGTGTGATGGAGGAGCTCGTCCCCTGCAGGCTCTGCCCCTGGAGTGCAGCGGGACAGGAGCCAGGGCTCACACCCGCCATGGGCAGGGCTGGAGTGAAGGGAGAGAAACCCAACCCTGGCACAGCAGCCAGAGCTTCACAAAATCCCAGGACATCTGGGTTGTGAGGGTTCTCAAGGCCCATCCAGTGCCACCCCAACCCTGGCAGGGACACCTCCCACTGTCCCAGGGACACCTCCCACTGTCCCAGGCTGCTCCAAGCCCCAGTGTCCAGCCTGGCCTTGGGCACTGCCAGGGATCCAGGGGCAGCCCCAGCTGTGCCAGGGCCTGCCCACCCTGCCAGGATTCTTTCCTAAAGAAATTTCTTTGATCAAAGTCCCATTAACAGCAGGGACTCAAGCGCTGCTGTTTGCAGACATTTGGCTCCTCACCACTCAGCCCCAAGGGGATGAACATCCTCTCCCCTTCCCGGCCGTGCCCAGCACAGGGCCAGGCCAGGGAGGTGCTGTCAGGACAGCCTCGGTCCAGGGGCTGCTGACAGGGGACACAAAGCCCCCGTTGTCCTTCTGTGAGCCCCGGGGGCAGCGGGGAGGGACCAGCCCAGCACCGGCACCTCCCTGGCAGCACAGGGGAGCTGCCACGGGAATATTCTCCCAGCTCACCGGGATGGAAGGAAGGAAGGAAGGAAGGAAGGAAGGAAGGAAGGAAGGAAGGGAAAAACCCAGAGAACATCCACAGCTCCATCTGATGGAAGCCTTTTGGAGAACAGCCTCACCCACACAGCCACCCACAGCCCGTGTTCCACTGGGAATCACAGTCAGGGAATGTCCCGAGCTGTAGGGACTCCCAGGATCACCCAGTGCAGCTCCTGTCCCTGCCCAGACCCCCAACAATCCCACCCTGGGCATCCCTGGGAGCTCCTGGAGCTCTGGGGTCGTGCCCGTTCCCTGGGGAGCCTGGGCAGTGCCCAGCAGATTTTTAATAACAGGAATGGAGACCCTTCTGCTTTATGTTTTTTTTTCTGCTCTCACTAAAATCCTGCTCTCTAATATAAGAAAAGGATTTCTGTGTGAAGGCACCCAGATGAGGAGGCATCCAACCCTAACAGCTAAAATGAGTTGAGCTGGCTGGGAAGGAGTTGGGAAGAAAAAGCTCCAGCCCGAAAGTATTTTGCTGTAATAAATCTGCTTTTCAGAGCTGTTGACTTTTTGACAAGACGAAAAACTGGAAAACTTCCACTTTGCATCAAAAAACGTGATCAGGCAAGAGAACGGAAAATCTCACTTTTCAGTGAAAACAATCCCTTCAAATGGAAAAACTTGCACTGTTTGTTTTCATTCTGCCATGAAACTCTCCTTAGCACAGGGAAACATTCCCAACCAGCCCCATCAGCACAAGGGCTGAGAGCAGAAGTGACAGGACAAGTGACACCGTGCCCCAGGCACACATCCCAGGCACAGGGCTCGGCTGCTCCTGCTCATCTCTGCTCCCAGAGCGACCCTTGCTGAGCTGCAGAGCCACGGGAGATGTCACTGCCCAAACATCTCCTGAGCTCTGAACCAGCAGCATCACCCCAGCACAGAATTCCCTGCTCCAGGCAGAATTCCCTGCCCTGGCATAGAATTCCCTGCTCCAGGCAGAATTCCCTGCCCCGGCACAGAATTCCTTGCCCAGCACAGAATTCCCTGCCCCAGCACAGAATTCCCTGCCCTGGCACACGATTCCCTCCTCCAGGCAGCTCCAGGCTTTTGGCTTTGCTGCACTCAGTGTTTCAAACCCCAGCCCTGCCTTAGCAGCCTGACCCTTTGAAATCACAGATTCGTGGAATTGTTTCAGTTGGAAAAGCCCTCCAAGATCACCAAGTCCAGCCTGGCCAAGGGCACCACTAAACCCTGTCCCCAAGTCACATCCAGAGCATAAGTCCCAAGGGATGGGGATGCCACTGCAGGCTGTTCATGGAGCAGGAGGGGATGGACAAAGTCCTGTCAGCCCATGACAGCCCAGCACAGATCCCTGAGCCACCCCACATTCCTGGGAGGGGCCTTGGGACACAAAGTGTCCTGGACACCACGTGCAGCAGGAGCGGGGCTGGGCCAGCAGCTGTTTTTAGCAGGAAGATGCTGCGGGGCTGTGGCACCTCCCTGCCATGCCAGAAATGTGAGACAGGAACATTCAGTGTCCCAGCAGATCCGCCTCGCTTTGTACAATTCACCTCCCCCCTGCCCATCTCCAGGAAACCCGGGGTGACCCAGGATGGGCTCCCCAAGCCCTCATTCCTGCACAGCAGACAAGAACAAGCACAAGGGCAGAAAAGGAAACAGTGCCCAGACCCACCACCAAATATAACCCGGGCGGGGCTGGAGCACACGAGCAGCACGACCTGTCCTGCACATGGATTATGCCTGGGGCTGTCGCATTTATTGTTTCATTAAATGACTTGCTGGAGTGCTTCAGCTGCAGCAGTCCCTCCTTTCTGCTCAGTTTTCCCCCAGCCTTGGGGTCTCCAGAGCTTCTGCTGGAACAGCAGCGGCACACAAGGATGAAAATAAAATTTACACATCCGGGAAAGAAATTCCCTCCAGGAGATGTGGTTGCTGAGTTCTGCTGGGGGCTGTGTGTTTTGGGGAGTGATCTGAGTGATTTGAGGCCAGCTGAAGCAACGTTTGGATGGCTTCACTTTCCTGCTTACCAGCAGGTCCCTGGTGGG
The DNA here is from genome assembly GCA_013397095.1 of Sterrhoptilus dennistouni. Taxonomy (NCBI): domain Eukaryota; kingdom Metazoa; phylum Chordata; class Aves; order Passeriformes; family Zosteropidae; genus Sterrhoptilus; species Sterrhoptilus dennistouni. The sequence goes on along the minus strand of VWZU01007857.1, from coordinate 45,196 downwards.
TGTCACACACCACAGACACATTTATCTCCCAGAGGAAACAGCAGGCCTGGCTTCCATGGGGAACGTCACAAAGCCAGCAGGAGCACTCTCCCAAGGGAGCTGAGCTCTGTGCCTGAGCAGCCCTTCCCTGGCCAAACCTCTCCCCTGTGATCCAGAGCTGGGAAGTCACTTCTGACAACTGAAGCTGTGAACAGCTTTGTCATCAGGGGAGCTTTCAGAGCACTCGTGTCACCACTTGTGTCACCACCATGTCACCCTTTCTGTGTCTGCCATCAGCAGCAGCCTTCTGTCAGCCTCCAGCCTCGCTCAGCACAGGAAATTCTCCCCATTTTCAGACCACACATCACCAGAAGGGAAGCAGCATTCCCAGAGTCCTGCAGCACATCCAGAACAACCCGAGGAGCTTTGTGGTGCTCTCTGGAGGAGCTGTTCATCCCTTTTTCCGGAGGAGATGCTGTGCACAGGCTGCTCCATCAGCAGGGCTCAGCCTGGGGTGACAGAGGGATCCGGGGCTGCTCAGGGGACAGAGGGGCAGGTGGGACACCTGGTGGCACACGGAACCCCTCGGGTCAGCCATGCACAGTGAAACCTGCACTCTGCTTTTCTGCACATTTTCTTGCTTGCACGCTCCTGCACCCCTCACACATCCCTGCAGGGAGGCTCTGGATGTGACTTCCAGAAGACACCAGCACCAAAGGGCACCAGCAGCACGGGTGTCCCCAGAAACAGGAGTGTCCAGCACAGGATTCATCACTTGCAGCGTTGTCCTTCCTGAGCTGTGCTCAGGAAAAGCTCTCAGTGAATTCCTGCCTGGAGAACAGCTCAGCTCTCCTCTCCTCTCCCCAGCTCAGCCTTGCAGCACCCTCTGCATCCTCTGCACTCCTGGGACAGGGCAATGCAAATCAGAAGCATCTCCCCAGGGGTGCAGGAAAGGCAAAAACCAAGAACAAAACCTCCCCACCCTTCCCTTTCCCTGGGCTGGTAGGAAAGGGATGTCTTGGATTAACACTCCATAAAGGGCCTGAGTCCTGAAAACAGAGGCACCCTCAAATGAAAGCACGGACCACTGTGTCCAAGAGCATCCAGAGATTTTCCTTGCCAGCAGTTACACACCCTTGGCTGCGGTTCCTTCAGCAAAAGGTTCATCCCCTCCAAAGTGCTGCTTTTCTTTTCCAGAGAAAAGTCCTGTCCGAGCCCTCAGGCACATCCAGGCCCTCACCTGTGGGACCCAGCCCTGCACAAGAGACATTTAACACTTCACATCACCCATTGGGTCTCGGATACTCCACGGCCAGAGGAGCCAGATCGGGACATTTGGATCAAATTAGTTTCCCTCATCTGCCCTGAAAGTCAGCCAGGGCTGGGGCTGCTCCAGCTGCACACATGGCCTGGAGCAGGAAAGGCACAAGTCCCTCAGCGTGGATCCTCTCCAGCGTGGATTTCCCAATCGTGCTGCTCCTCACTCCAGGAGCAAAATCACTCTGCTGAAGTTTTCCTGCTCAGCAAAACTGATGCCTCCTCCCCATAGCAACCTTTGTCTGCTCTCTCCAGCCTTGAGCCATCAAACCCCTTTGGAAATTCGAAGGCAGAGCCTGTGGGCCAGACAGAAGAAAATTCCTGCCTTTTTTTTTTTTTTTTTTTTTTTTTTTTTTTTTTTTTTTTTTGCTGTTGAGAGCAAAGAAAGCCCAAGCTGCAGAAAGGCTTCCAGCTCCCCCAGACACCTCCTGTGCTGCAGGAACTGCTTCTCTGCCACATCCAAGCTGCAGGAGCCAGGGCTGGCAGAAAGGGAATGTCTGTAGAGACTCGAATTGGGATAATCTCCATGGTCCAGACATCCCCTACTGCTCAGCCCCATATCTGCTGAGAAAACATGAGGTGACGCAGCAAAGGACAAGGGAGAAGTGAGAGAATTCCCATTCCTTGGCTTATGGAAGTCAGGGAAGTTTGGGAAGTTTGTGGAGCCTGGCTGGGATCTCACCCATCGGGGCCCTCCTTTGGGATGTCCAGAGGGGTGTGAGGAGAAGGGCCCAGGTCCCCAGGGCTGGCCCCTGAAGAGCCAGCAAGGCCGGGGCTGGGTGGGCAGGGCAGGCTCTGGGGGGTCCCACACCCAGCTGCCTGCAGTGCCCACCCCGGAGTGACTCAGGGCAGCTCCGGCCTTCCCTGAGCACAGGGAAAAGCAGTGGGAGCACCTCAGTTTCCTGGTCACGCCTCAGCCCCTGTGTAACGTGACTTCTGGCTGTTCCTGCCTTCTGCAAAGGCCACGAGAGCAGACATTCCGTCCAGCCAGGGCTGCTCGGGGCTCTCCTGACTCCAGCCCTGACCACAGAGGCACGGGAGGAAGCGAGAGCAGGGCTCCTCCAGCAGGTCCCACTCCAACATCTGCTTTCCATGTTCCCCTGGCGGTGCTCCGCATGCGCACAGCACACTTGTGTGTGTCTGTCTGTCTGTCTGTCTGTCTGCACACAGCAGGGCCCTCTGTCTGCTCCAGCAAACCTGGGGGACACAGAGCAGCTCCTCGAAGAACGGCCCTCATCCCCTGGGGTGACATGAGGTGACAAACACAGAGCTGCAGGGGAGCAGGAGGGATGTTGGGACACTTGGGAGCCTCCCGGGCAGGGCAATGGAGGGGCTCCTCCACCTGACCCTGGGCTGGCCACAGAGCTGGGCCCGGGCACGTCCCCACAGCAGATCCATCACTGCCAGGAGGTGAAAACGTGCAGGGATATTCAAATTGCCCAGAATTAAATTACAGACTCCATAATGGCTTCATTATGCTGCAGGCTCCAGCCCTCGCTTCCCACACTGGAGTGGAGGCGCTGCGCGTGCACAGGCCGGCTCCCCTGTTTGTGCAGAGGATGTTTCACACACGAAATTCAATGTTCCATCTTCATGAACCACGCCCAAATACTCAGAAAAATCATTTCGGTGTCACCTGGTGCAAACACAAACTCCCTACCCGAGCGGCCCAGACAGTCGAGGCAGTAATGGTTGCGATTAGACACTAATTAATTAACTAATTAATTACCGGCAATCGGGGAGGGGGAAGTTACACCTGGGGCAGCGAACTGCTACAAGAACTTAAAAGTGAGGCTCGTTTTTCTGCCGTGCTGCCTGGAACAAAATCCGAGCATTTCCTGATATTTCAGGGAATGTGTCCCACGAAGAGTAAATCCTGACTCCCCGGGAGCTGCAGAAATCCCGAGTGACCGAAAGCTTCCCGCAAAGCTGGAGGACACGAACAGCAGCCCAGGCAAGGGAAAACAGAACCCTGACCCTTCACCCTGGCACAGCAGAGCAGCAGAGCCCCGGGGGCCAGCACCAAACATCTCCACCTGCAGCCACGGGTTCTGTTTCAGCCCAGGGAGATTTAGGATTATCAGTAAAAACCTCCCAAAATTTTGCAGGAAAACAGCGTGAGGGAAATGTGGGGAGGCTCTGCTGTAACCCTGCCCACCACCCGTGCCCATCACTGCCCTCACCTGAGCTCAGGCCCTGGGAGATACTGATACAAGTCCTTGACAAGTGGTCATCTGCATCCTGCTCTGTGAGCTCCAGGATTCTCTTTAAAAGACTCCCCATCTGTCTCACCGAATCTGCAGTCTGTTACAAAACAAATTAGCGTTCGGCTACGTGGCTATGAGTTTTTTTTTCCTTTGTTCTCCCTCAAGAACAGGCCAGGAGTGTGTGAAAAGTCGTGCTGTAGAAGGCCAATGTCCATAAAGGAGATGGAGGAGTCTGCAGCTTTATTGGAGTAAAGGGAGAGTCCACTGGGCCATACCCGTGAGGTCTCTCCCGAGGTTTTGAAGGTGCAGCCTCCTTTTATCCAAACTCCTGGCTGCCTGTTGTTCTCTTCCTTCCGTCTCAGCTGATGCACCGGGAAGGTTCAGCCTTCCCCATATCCCCCCCGGGACACGTGTGGGCATTTTCACCCAAAGCTGGGAAGTTCAGGTTGCGTGGGCTCTGCACTTTGTCCATTCCCTGAAAGTTCAGGAGGTTGTGTGTATGTGTGTGTATATATATATATATATATATATATATATGTATGTATATGTATGTATGTATTTATGTATGTTATAACATGTATTTATAACAAGGCCTGCTGGGTCTGTAACCAACCCGGGCAGCCTGAGGCCGGTAGAGACACCAGGGTCCATTTCAGAGACATTTAACACCCATTTCTCCTAAAGACCCCTCGAGAGGTTTGTAAGGATCCCACAGCCAAGTTCCCTGGCAGGAGCAGCCCGCAGAGTTCCTGCAGGGATGTTCTGGCACCCACCTGCCTGGCTCAGGAGCACAGGTGAGCCTGACTGAAAGCTTGGAACCTGCCTTGGAGTGTTGGACGCTGCACACGGAGCTCTCGGTTTTGGGAAGCACAGACAGGTGGCAAAATCTGCTCTAAAGAAAAGCCAGGGTTTGAGCTGGTGGTGGACATTTCAGCCCATCCTCCCACGCTGTGTGCTCCTTAAATCCGGATTTATAATTACTATTATTATTATTATTAGTCCAAACAGACCTTTCCCTGTGTCAGGAGCTGTCCTGGGAGCCACAGCCCCACAGTCCTGCCTGCACTGGGGTGTGAAATGCTGCTGGGCCCTGGGAGAGCTGGCCTGGCTGGGGGCAGGACACAGGCCTGGGGCTGCACACACACCCTGCTGAGCCTTTCTCATGCCCTCTCTCTCTCTCTCTCTGGTGCCCCAAGCTCAGCTCTCTGTTCCATTGTCCATGTCCCAGCCTCTCCTATCCCCATTTCCCACCCGCAGCACCTGGGAGCAGCAGCCGAGCCCGGAGCATCTCCGGGAATCGCTGCCCGGGACACGCCCAGGAACGCGGCCACTGCTGGGTGCCCGTGACAGCATAAACACCTCCAGCCCAGCTGCTTTTGTCTTCCAGAGCCGGCCCTGCACAGCCCTAAAAGGGGTTTTAAGGTCTTGGGGAATTCCTCCTTTGCTGGGTTCCAGCTGGGTCAGCCAGGTGCTTGGAGGGCTCCAGAGCTCATTCCCATAGCAAACCAGGCCAAAATCAGCTTGGATGGCTCCAGCTGTCCCTGTTGTCCTGGGCATGGCCCTTGGGTAGCCTCATCTGACTCTCCAAGTTTCTCTGACCCCTGGTTACCTGTCCAAAGGATGTGCTTTTTCCTGGACAGCTGGCACAGACCCTGCAGGAATCCCCCCTGGGGCAGTGCAGGTACCATGGGCCAGGGCAGGTACCGTGTCCTGGCTCCCAGAAAAGCTGGTTCCTGGTGTTAACCATGAAATACCAGTTCAGGTGCTGCTGTTATCTTGTCTTTGAGCCCCCTTCCCTGGGCAGGGCTGGGGTCCCTGCAGAGGGTGCAGAGCAGCACTGGCACAGCCACGGGGCTCTGCCATGGGTCAGTGCTGGCTTTGTGTCACCTCACAGACCCTTCAAAAGAGCCTGCTTTAATCTCCACGGAGTTTAAAAATCTCCATGGAGTTTAAAAATCTCCAGCCCAGCCCCAGGAGCTGCTGGAGCCGGAGTTGGATCCAGGGCAGATCCCACCCTGCACAGAAGATCCAGGGAGGGAAAGGTTTTGCAAGAGCAGGAATGGGGCGACCTCACGGAGCTTTGTGCACAACGCCTTGGGGGACTTGTGATCTTCCCAGAGCTTCCAGTTTCCTTTTTACAACCAACTGCAGTTTGTGCTCTCTCCCAGAGCTTCCAGTTTGCTTTTTACAACCGACTGCAGTTTGTGCTCTCTCCCAGAGCTTCCAGTTTGCTTTTTACAACCGACTGCAGTTCGTGCTCTCTCCCAGAGCTTCCAGTTTGCTTTTTACAACCGACTGCAGTTCGTGCTCTTCTCCCAGAGCTTCCAGTTTGCTTTTTACAACCGACTGCAGTTCGTGCTCTTCTCCCAGAGCTTCCAGTTTGCTCCTTAGGACGAGCGGCAGGAGAAGCAGAGTGTGTGGGGCGAGCCCAGGCACCGGGGAATTGCCGGGATTTCGGGGTGTCCTGATCCCCGTTCCCTGCCGCAGCGCCGGGCTGTGTGCTGTGCCCTCCCGCTCCTGTCTGGAGCACGGGGGGACACAGGGGGACGTTCTCCCTGCAGCCCCCGCTCTGTGCCGCCCCCTGCAGTCACGAAGAGAGGTTTTCCATCTGGAACACGGAGCCCGGTGGATTTTCAGCGGGCGGGCTGTCGCCGCTGGCCCGGCTGCGCACGGGACGGGATCGGGGCTGTGCCCGCACTGAGTAACGTCTCTGGCAGCGACCGGCGAGTTTGGGAAGTGTGTAATGGGGCCTCGGGGGATGCCTGGGGGAGGGAGGGACAGCCGGACCACCCAGGTCCTGCCCGCTGCCCCCCCAGCCGGGGGACAGGGCTGGCAGTGCCCGCAGGGTCACCGCAGGCGGGGACAGGCTGCCACCCCTCCGTGTGCCCAGAGCAGGGCGAGGGACGCGCGTCTTTATCGTGTTTGGGGGCAGGTTTTCATCACCGCGATCCTGAGCGCTGCGGTCAGAGAGCAGGAGGGGAGGGCAGGGCCGGAGCGGGGGAGCTGCAACGGCCTGAGGTGGGACAGCGTGGGAGGATGTTCCCAAAAAGACAGCGGGAGAAACAGACAAATCCAAGTAAGCCGAGGAACTCCACCCAAAACGGGCCCGGGAGCAGGGCTGGTGTGCCCCCAGGGCGGCCCCTCTCACGGGCGGGCAGAGCTGGGGGGTTCATACGAACTGTCGCCACCCCATCCCCATCTCTGGCAGCTCCTGGGCATGGCCTGGCACCTCCAGCCCCTTCCCAGGGAGCCGGGAGGCTGCTGCAGCTGAGCCCCTTGGCGGTGCCGCTTTGCTCCGAGCGCTGTAAATAAAGCAGCTTTTGGCCCCCGCCTGGGGCCGCCCTGCCGGGCCAGGAGTTTCAGCGCTGAGCTCACTCCTGTCCCGGCCCCAGCGCGTCCCCGCCCGGGGCTGGAGCAGCGGGGATGGGGGGAGAGAGGGCTGGAGGTGCACACAGCCCGGGGAGAGAGGGCTGGAGGTGCACACAGCCCGGGGAGAGAGGGCTGGAGGTGCACACAGCTGGGAGAGAGGGCTGGAGGTGCACACAGCGAGGGCTCTGCTGGGCCATCCTCACCCTCCCGAGGGCTCTGCTGACCCTCCTTGTTGTAATTCTCTAGGGAAATGGTTTCTCCCTGCTGACCCCCTGGACTCCCTGACCACTCAGAGTGACCCTTACTTCCTTCTCTGACCCCCCTGGCTGTGGTCCAGCTGTCTCTCCTCTGATATAAATTGTCTCCCCTTCCTTTGCTTGCGCTCTTTCCCCCTGGAAACTCGAAGAATAAACGCCTGGGACAAATGTCCTGGGGAAAGGGCCTCTTCTGAGATATCTCACCTCATCCCTGATATAATTCTCTCCAAATCCTCCTAATAACTGAGCTAGCTGAAGCCCCCGGGAGGAGGGCAGGAGAGGGAATATATCCACACCCAGCCCTGAGGAGGATTCCAGGAGCTCCCAGCGGTTCAAACATTCCTGGAAATGAATAATCCCTTCCTCTGGGAGCCCCCTGCCCTGGGAAGAGCCTGGCTCTGGAAAAAGCAGCGTGAGGACAAGCGGAGCCAGCACAGCTCCAGGCTGGGCTCTGGCAGCACAGGGAGTCAAGGCCACTCGTGGTGTGACACAAATGTGGCCAGGTCCGGGCAGACTCTGCGTCACTTCCACCAAATCCCTGTCCCTGCCCTGCAGCATCGTCCTCCCCGGGGCTGGGCTCCTGTCCAGAGGCCTTTGGGATGTGCAGGGGGAGTGGAACCATTTCCAGGGTTTACTGTTCACAGCCAGAGGTGCTCATTCTATGAGGAATACGCAGGGAAATGCCTGTGGAGCCCCCTCGGAGTCATTCCTTCCCCGGGATCACATCCCAGCGGTCTCACCACAGTCCCAAAAAATCCCTTTCCCTGCAGCGTGACACACATTCCTCCTCCTGTGCCTGCTTAAGAGACCTTGAGGGCTGGGCTGAGCCTCGGGAGGGCATTCCCGGGGTTCTGGAGAAGGATTGCTGAGCCCATTCCTTGCAGGAGGAGCTGAGCTGGGGGCACAGAGCTGCCCCGGCCCCCCGGCCCTCCCTGGGCCGTCCCAGCCCCCGGAGTGTGTGAGGTGCACAGGAAAGCCCAGCACGCCGGGGAAGGGCAGAGGGCAGCGCTTGCGGGGGCAGGACGAGATAAGAACATCTCCGGGAAATCTGAGTCACGGTGTGTTCCGCGGGGTGGGAGCGCTGGGAACGCCGTCCCAGAGAGCCCTCCCGACCCCACAAAACAGCCTCAGCACGGCCGGGGCAGGGGGCAGCCAGGGATGGCTTTTCCTGCCAGGGAGCAGCGGGAGCTCAGCACAGCCAGGGCCGCTGCCTGCCCTCCTCCCTGTGCTGCTGTGCCTCCCTCATTCCCTGCAGGAATTCGTCCCTGCATTCCCTGCAGGAATTCATTCCTTCATTCCCTGTAGGAATTAATCCCTGTGTTCCCTGTAGGAATTAATCCCTGTGTTCCCTGTAGGAATTCACCCCTGCATTCCCTGTAGGAATTAATCCCTGTGTTCCCTGTAGGAATTCATCCCTGTGTTCCCTGTAGGAATTCATCCCTACATTCCCGTGCCAGCCCCTGTTCCTACTCCCAGCCTGTTCCTGGGGCAGGGATGCACCACTTTGGAGTTCCCCAGCCCACCTCAGCTGGGGAGCAGGTCAGGAGAGGTTTGGGGGGCACAGACACGGTCCTGGCACCCCCTGGCAGGGGCAGGGAGCTTTGTCACCTGCCTGGCACGGCCTCACTGCCCCCACCCGTGGTGACATCTCCCCCTCAGTGTGTGAGGACAGAGCCTGGCCTCTCTCCCCACTTTTGGGAAGCATCAGGATGATGCTCCTGCTCCCGTGGCTTTGGTGTTGGTTCCCACACAGAGAACCCACAGTGCCTTCCCTGTGTGGAGCTGCACCCTCAGCCAGCACTTCCCAGGGATCCCAGCCCAGGGAACCTCTCCTGGGAAGTCACTTTATTTATGGGTTATCTGCACAGCCCTGGCACATGTTTGTGTTGGTGGGAAGGAGAGGGGCAGTGAGCAGACACCGAGCTCCAACTCCAGTAATTAAATATTAGAACTAATTTCTATTCTGTTCTGAGAGAAGCAGGCTCTTTGGGGGTGGTTTGTCACACCTGGAGCTGGACACACCAAACCACCTGCTGAGAGCTCCTTGGACACTGTGATTCCTTGGATTTGGGGGTGTCCTGAGGGCTGCCCCCTGAGCTTAAACCAGGGTGGATTTGACTTCACCTGTGTGGGGTTGCTTTGAACAAGTCACTAAATCAGTTTACTGGAACCTTCTCTGGTTGTGGGTGACTGACAGTGTTCAGCTACCAGCAAATCCAGGTCACGAATGGCAACGCACTGCAATAAATTCCACATCCCGCAGTGTGCCGGCAGTGCTTGGATCCATGTCCGTGCTTTAAATTCCCTCCAGACAGCGAGGCCGTCACCATTTCCCCTCGCAGCTGCTGAGCCCTGCAGACTTCCAGCATTCCAGCCCTTGAGTTGCGCTCATTTTTTATTCCTTTCCTTGAAGGCCCTGACACATCCCCGGGGTCCGGCGGCTCCCGGCTGGACGCGCTTGGGCGTTGCTAAATCACATTTAAGGAAAACAGCTCAGAGCGTCCCACACACGGACCCAGTGCCTGCCAGGGCTGCCAGCAGCAGCCAGATTTGGGCTTTTTATTCGGAATGACACAGGAAAGACGGAATGTCTCCCCTCCGACCCCGGCAAGGGTCACACAGATGGCTTCCAGCCCCAGCAGAACTTTAGGACGCGGGATAATTCCCATGCACATGAGCTCTGCTGCTTCCTCTTGTGTAACTACAGGATTTTTGCAGCTGGAAGTCAGAGGTCCTGCGGCTCAAACCACGAGAACAGACCTGAGAGCTTTGCCAAGAGGGGCCAGGGCTGGAATTTCCTCCTGGTACATATTTAGAGCAGGAGAGACCTGAGCTGCGGGTTCACATCGGGGGCTGTGTGTGCTCCTGGGGAGGAGGGTGCTCAGGAGCTGGGAGTTATCCCCTGAGGGCTCCTGCTGTTTCCACACCTTTGGGTGGTGTTGAGCTGAAGTTAAGCAGGCACTGAAGTTCAAAAATCCTTGTAATCCATCCCAAATCCATGGGCAATCCCACTGACCCTGCCACAGGCCATCCTCTCCCACCTGGAAAAGGCCATCCCAGAGCAGGGAAATCTGCATTTCCAGGGAAATCTCCCTTCCCTCAACCAGACTGTACAGGTCAAGGTGGAGCCAGGCAGCAACAGCCAAACTCTGCAGGATTCTCAAGTTCCTCTGGATCAGCCCAAGGATCAGTCAGGGATCAGCCCATGGATCAGCCCAGGGATCAGCCCAGGGATCAGTCAGGGATAAGCCCATGGATCCGCCCATGGATCAATCCAGGGATCAGCCCATGGATCAGCCCAGGGATCAGCCCAGGGATCAGCCCAGGGATCAGCCCATGGATCAGCCCATGGATCAGCCCAGGGATCAGCCCA
>VWZU01007857.1:1489-24516 GCA_013397095.1 Sterrhoptilus dennistouni | reverse complement strand
CCGGCACCGCCTGAGGGGAGCGGAGAGATCTCAGGGAACCGGCACCGCCTGAGGGGAGCAGGGAGAGCCCGGGGATCCGGCACCGCCTGAGGGGAGTGGAGAGATCTCAGGGAACCGGCACCGCCTGAGGGGAGTGGAGAGATCTCAGGGAACCGGCACCGCCTGAGGGGAGTGGAGAGATCTCAGGGAACCGGCACCGCCTGAGGGGAGTGGAGAGATCCCGGGAACCGGCACCGCCTGAGGGAACGGGGGCGATCCCAGGCAGCCGGCCGCGCTACGTTTTTCCGTCAGGCTCTCCCCAGAGACGCGTTCCCCGGGGCTCGCGTTTCCTCGGCCGCAGCAGGGCGGGCTCCTCATTCCCTGGGAGGAGCTGCCATCCTGTGGCGGGATGTGACATCCCCAGGGCACGGCCACGTCGGTGACAGTCCCTGTGCCGTGGCACACGGTGCCGGCCGCCCTGCGGTTACTCTGCCCCGGCTTCGTCCCATGTTGGGAAAGATGGGACAGGAAGGACTTAGGAATATGACTGCATGGTAAGAAATACTGCAGATGTAAAACCTGAGTGAAATAGGAATGAAAGCCAGTTTGGAGATGTGAGCATGGCAGGCAGGAAGACGGGGATGAGCTGAAGACAGGAAAACAAAAAGACAAGAATGTTGCCTTCCCACCTTGGCAAAGACATCCGGGAACAAGGGCATAAGAAAGGAGTCTATAGAGCTTAGAAAGTAAAATGACATGGTAATGTAGTAGTTCTTATAGGCTGCATGCAAAGTTTGTAGGTTTTGTATCTCACGCCGGTTGGTCACTGTAAATTAGAATATTCAACAGAAAAAAAGATATAATGTATTGTAACAGAAGGATCGCTCTCTTGTCCTGGCTCTCCTACCTTTTGCCCTCACCTCTCTCCTCTGGCCCTCTCACCCCTCTTCCCTCACCTCTCTTGGCCCATCCCCTCTCCTCTCTCTCACCTCTCTTGCTCCTGTTTTCTCCCCACGTTTTTCCCCTGCTCCTGCCCCGTTTTTACCCCTNACCCACGACACCCGTAAGAATAAACCCCCGTGTTTCTAGAACATCTCAGGTGTGCAGTGTTCCTTGTCCCTGCCATCCACGGAAAAAATTGCAACATTATCCCAGGCGTTGCAAGCCGAAGGTGGCATTGAATTCAGAGACTTTCATTTATTTCAAACTAGAACTGCTGCTGAAAGCTCCTGGACGTGACCGTGGGCAGAATGGGCCTGTCTCAAACCTCTGGTGCCACAGATTTTTGGTACACCAGCCCAAGATACTCAAAGCTAGATAAACAGCTTTTTTTTTCAAATACTAGAAAGGTTTTTGTCCTCCTCTTAAGTCCCCAGCATTAGTGGAAACCACAAAATCACAGAATGGTTGGGGTTGGAAGAATGCTTAAAACCCATCCAGTTCCATCCCCCTGCCATGGACAGGACAATCCACAATCGAGTACATGTAGGCATTTATCCACAAAAATGGGGAAGTTGAGCCCTTTACCCTATTTTGCATTTCACAGAAATGAAATTTAAGCTGCTTTCCTCAGGTCTTGGGGCTGGGGCTGTTCCTCCCCAGTACAGCACTGGAGCTTCCCCTGCTGAACTTGCCAAGGGCTCTCTCAGCTCTGTCCAGCCTGGCTGGGTCCCTCTGGATGGCAGCTCCTCTCTGGGGCTGGTGGCACCTCGGGGCACCCTGCCCATGGTCCAGGGCATTAATTAATGATGATGTGAAACAAAATCAGACCCAGGATCAACCCCCAGTTAGTGGCCTCCATGCAGACTTTGTGCCACTGATCCATCAGCTTTCGGTCCACACATCCTCAGCTTCTACAGCCTAATCAATCCGCAGAAGCTCTGCTAAGATGTATTATTATTCTCACAGGGTTAGCCTGTCCTGAGGTGTCAGATAGTGCCATGTCAGTAAGGTCAGCAGGTTTAGGGAGTTAAATCCAGGAGAGAGCTCACTCCATTCACTGCCTTGAGAAATAGCTGAATATACCAGTAGTATTTCTTAGGAATTGCAGTGGGGATGTGTTTTACACTTAAAACCACAGGGAGTATACTTAACTATACCAAACATACTTAAATATATATAAATGAATATATCTGTATTTTATATTTAAAGCCACGTGGCAGACTCAGCTGGACTCCAGAATGCCAGGTGGTGGCTGTTGGCTGGACTCAGAGATCACCTCAGATAAACGTGTTAGGCCCAAGTTCTGGAGCAGGTGTTTTCCTCTCCCCAGTAAAAGAATCCACAGGTAGGCCTCTAATTTTCCTCAGCCAGGCTTTCCTTCTGGCTCTTTCTTTATCTTCCGTGGGCTCTGCCTGCTGTGCCTGATGCTGAGCTGCCACAGCTGCCTCCTGCACCTCCTGCTCTGCTGTCAGGAGTCTGAACCCACTGTCCCTGCGGGAACTGGAGGGACAGAATGGCTTTATTCTCCTGGGAGCTTCATTGCTCTGTGCAGCTGTGCCAGGTGTTGGCTGGACCAGCTCCAAAGAAGCTGAGATCGTGCAGAGATCAGTGAGCTGACCCCCATCTTTGGGGCCAGCAGTGTCTTTCACAGAGCCACTGGGAATTTTCCTTCCTCCCAGTGAGCCACAAAACTTGGGATGTACAACACAGGGAGCAGGGATGGAGGATTTCACAGCGGGGCCATACAAGGAGTTCTTCAGCCTGAGCCGCAGCATTTTGGTTTCAAAGGGAGTTGAGATTCTTGTCATGGTCAGAGAATGCCTGTGCAGCCTGGCACGCTGGAGCTGAGCTGCCTGCTCCTCCTGGTGCTGCAGGGCCGTTTTGGACATGGGCACCTTCCCAGGGCGCTGCTGCTGCGCCCCTCTGGCTTTTACAGAGAGCTCGAGGCTGGGGCTGCCTGGGGCTGGCTTGCAGGAGTTCTGCAGGGTGCCAATTGTTAGGAGGAACTTGTCAGGGGACATTGGACGGCTTGGGTCTGTCTGGGGCAGCTCATACTTCACAGTGGCCTCTGGCTCTGCAGGTGCAGGGGGAGCAGGGCCCTGTTCGGCTTCATCACCTGTAGCCAAAAACAAAAACATATTTGGGGTTCAGAGGTTTTCCCAGACAGAGCAAAGAGACAGAGAATCACAGAATAAGCTGAGCTGAGAGGAAGCCACAGGGATCACCCAGTGCAGTTCCTGTCCCTGCATAGACCCCCCAACAATCTCGCCCTGGGCATCCCTGGCAGTGCTGTCCAAAGGCTCCCAGAGCTCTGGGGCCGTGCCCATTCCCTGGGGAGCCTGGGCAGTGTCCAGCACCCTCTGGGGGAAGAATCTTGCCCTAAATCCAACCCCAGCCATTCCCTGGGTCCTGTCTTTTGTCAACCAGAGCATCAGTTGGCATCTGCTGGCCTGAAAAGCAGGAACCTTTTCCCAGCCCATCAGTTCATCTGAAATACTCAGTTTGTGGAGCTGAAGGATTTGTCATCACACTGTGTTTAATAGCTCTGACTAAAAACAAGATAACATCACTGTGTTACAATTGAAAAGGTGCCTGTTTCTGTGCAGTTGCCTTTCCCAGTGATGGCAGATCCTGGATGTAGGTGTTCTCTCACTTTCTCGGGTGTTTGTAATGAATAATTCAAGCCCTGAATCAGCAGCGTGTTTCCAAGCCCACCAGCTGTGTGAATATGAATACTACTACTGATTTCTGTCTTACTCAGTTGGAAAATGACAGTGCCTGTCTTGAAAAAATGTGTTGAATTTACACCAAAGCCTTGTAAAGAGGCAGAAAGGTTTCACATAAGCCTAGAAAATGACAGAACCATTGAAATGGAACAGCACATCTGCTCTTGACAACAGGAGAGTCGGAATATTTGCTGGGCTGAAAGCAGTGGCTGCTTGGTTTGTAACTCAGTTTAGAAAAGCCAGGAAAGCAGGGGCTCAGTGTGATACTTTTGGGTCTTCCACGGCTCTTTGGTGGCTGCCGAGGTCTCGGGGACTTGTCCTGAGCTCGCTGCTGCTCTGCACTGGAGCCCTCGTGCTTCCCCTTCTGGGACTTCTTCTCCTTCAGCACCTCTCTGTCAGCAGGCAGGGAATAGTCCCACAGCACAGCCTCGAACTGGAGCAGCAGCAGTCTGCTGGGGGAATTGGTCACCACCCTGCAGCAGGGAGGGAAGAGCCAGAAAAGCACAGGAGGAATCAGAGATACAGTGAGGGGCTCCTGTGCAACACAACCCGCAGGGCCTCAAACAGGTCCAAGATCATCACCTTTCCTTGAAGGAGCAGCAGCAATTAACCCCAGCAGTCACACACTGCACATCTTAACTCATGCTCTGTCTGAGTCTCTGGGGTTCTTTTCATTCAGCTCCATGGCAAAATTAATTTAAAAATAATTAGGATGAAAATTTCCAGCAGTGGACATAGCTACATCAAAGCAGTGCTAAAGGATGGAAGCACCTATTTACAAATATCTTATTGTCAGGGACATCTAAGTGTGGATTTAAGAACTGTGCTGGTCTGGTTGGGATGAAGTCAATATCTCCATAGCTGCCCATTTATTGCTGTGTTTTAGAGCGTAGCCAGCCCACTCTTGAAACCACAGCAGTGTTTTACCCATTGCTTCCACAGAAGCTGGGAGCCACCTTTAGTTAGAAGTGCAGAAGTAAATGAACCTGGAAGAATTTTTCATTATTGGCATTTATAAGGAGGCTGTAGGTCAGGGAACAGACAGAGACTGTCAGGTGTTGGTTTGATTCTCCAATCTCCCCAAAATTTCTGAATTTAGCTGTCCAGTTGGGTCTGTATCTTCAGCTATAGGGAAACAAGAAATTGTACATTTTTGAAAAGACTAAGGAAATCTCTTCAGCCATTGTGAACTAAACCAGATTATTGAAGCAGTTAATAAATAGTGGAGCCCTTTAAAAGTTATTTGTGAGAAGGAAAAACACCCAGATCCTTAAATTTCAGTGTGATCTACCAAATCTGGGTCAGAGCCTGCTGGCAGCTGCTGTCACCCACCTGTTTCCTGCAACATAAAGAGCAGACACGGGGTCCCCGCTGCTGCTGGGCTCCAGCACTTGGAGGCAGGCTCCAGTCAGGAAGCTGAATATCCGAATGTGTCCATCAGCACAGCCACTGATTACTCTGAGGTACAGGAACTCCAGGGATAGCACTTCCCTGAAAACACACCGGGTGAGGGTTGGCACTTCCGTGGTGCTCGCACAAGGAGAAATGGTCAGAGAGCTCTTGTGGCCCGGAGGAGAAGCAGAGCTGTGGCTGCTCTGCAGAGCTGATGTGGACATTGCAAAGGTCTGACAGAGAAGTCTCAGATCACTCCACGGCCAAACCAACAGCCCAGTGCATCCTTCCACTGGAAGGTGTCCCTGCCCTTGGCAGGGGGTTGGAATGAGGTGATCTTTAAGGTCCCTTCCAACCCAAACCATTCCGGGATTCTGTGATTCCATGCTCCCCATAGCAACCATATGGTCATGGCCATCTGCTGCATTTGAAATTTCAGGGTTTTGTCCAGGAAAATCAATGAAAACCGTATGATTCTCCAGTTCTCACAGTTTTAGAGACAATTAAAGTTTGAGAGAATGGCACAACACACAGTTGGTCAGCATGAAACTGGGCCACCTCTACTCCTGCCCGGGTGATGTGACACTCTGTGCCACACAGCGAAGGTTACTTGGAATACTGGGCTGTGCTCTGTCTCTCTTTAGTCATCCCTGGTTCTGATAAAGTGTCGTGGGTTTGCATTTCAGGTTGTTCCAGGTCTTTACTGAAAATGCTGCTTGTGACCATGTGGTGCCTGACAGAGCCTTTGAAATAAAGGTTGGTGAAAGTGGGGATATTTCAGATCCTCAGACTAGTAATTAAGACATTTTCTGGTCCTGTAAGGGGCACATTTTCTTTACAGATTCAGTCCACTGTTGAACACAACTTGAAACACATCTGATTCCTACTTGGGATGGAAGAAAGCTATGAGGCATCTCCTAAATTTTCCCAACATGCTCCATCCCAGGGCATATCCATCACTGCTCCCTGTGACGAGGTGCCACTGGTCAAAGGACAAGCAGAGAACTGGGCCTTGGTGCCTCTCTAATGTCTGCAAAGTAAAAGAAGAAGGTGCAGCACTGTCAGTAATCTGGATATAAGTCTGTCTGAGGTGTCCTATGGCTTTCAGGAGACCAGACTGATATGGTTTTACAGGGTGTTATTGCACCAGTGCACCCTGTAGATAACTCTGTTTTATAGTCAGTGAAATGTTCTGGGCTTGGTGCCGCTGCTGAGCTCCTGGCATGGAATAACATCCCTTTTCCATCTTTATTACATGTGATAAAGAGATGTCACTCCACCGAGACCTTTGTGGTCTCTAGAATGTTGTCCCAAGAGGGAAGAGGGGGCTGCCCTGTCTGTGGGGGAAAGGGCTCATCCGGAGCTGGGATATCTGAGATATCTGGGCTATCCCTCCATTTCTGCACAGGTAAAGAGCTTCCCTCCTCCCCCAGGTATGGACTGACACTGATCCTGGACACACTGATCCTGGACACTTGATCAGAGAATTCATAGGCTCAGTGCTCCCACAGCTGCCCAGCTGCTTTAGCTCCAGAATCTGCTCCTGAGAGCAAGGTTCCCATTTTGGGAACCCTGACCCCTGGTGCCTCCACCCCCAGGGTACTGAAGCTCTCCCATCATCTTCCCTGGTTCAGAAGGTTTCTGAGGGAGCAGAGATGAACAAATCTACAGAGACCAGGCAGTGAAGGGGGTGAAGCAAATCACACCCTGCCTTAAAATCAGCAGCCGGCTGCGAGTCAGTTTTTTAATTATCTGAAGTTCCTTTGACTGGTTTAGACTGCTTGGGGGTTGTTTAGGGAGGTTTATTTTCTTTTTGAGAAAGTCTGCAGCAAATGCAAAAAGCCGTCATGAACTAGCAGAGTGTTTTGACCATTTAGCACAGAATTATCCACCCAAGAGGAAGCTCACCTTGATCAGAGTCCCTGACTCAGCACTCCAGACCTTCACCAGCCCTCGGTGACCCCCACTGACCACGTAGGTCCCATCCATCCTCACTGCCCACACAGGGCTGCTGTGCATCAGGGTCCTCAGACATTTCCCACTCTTCAAGCTCCACACTGTTGGGGCAAAAGGGAGGAGAATTAAAAATACATCTGCTCCAAGGATGAGTTTGGGGAGTACAACATGCATTAAAAAATACTGTTGGGTTACACTCGCACCTTGTACTTGCGGCTCTGTGAGGAGCTGAGTGTTGGCTTAAAAAGCATAATTGTATGGCAAAAGAATTAAATGTGAAGTCCAGAAAAAGCACATCTTTTCCACCTTTATTCTATAAGGAAACATCTGTCAGAGCTCAAAGCTGGTACCACATGCCCAAGGGTTGGGATGGCTTTACCGCCACAAAGCAATTAATTCTGATTCAAAGCAGAAATAACAAGAATTTAGTCCCTGACACAATCAGAGGCTGTGTGTGCATGTCCTCAGCTTAGGCTCTTGTGAAACACCCTCTGACTCACAGCCTTCCTTCCACGCCCTCGGTGTCCCAGTCCCCCAGCTCCCGGCTCCCTGCCCTGTGCCTGTTTCCTGCAGGGATTCCCTGTGGCTGGCAGCTCCCGGGCTGCCCTCACCTTTCACCACGCCATCCCCAGCTCCTGACACAAAGTGCTCCTGGTGGGAATGCAGGCAGGTGACTGTGGCGTAATGACCCGAGAAGGTTCTCACACAGGCGCCGCTGTCAATATCCCAGCACCTACAGAGAACCATCCCAAGAGAGGAGAAACCAGGTGAATTTTAAGATGTGATTCTATTATTATTTCCTATTTAATGTGCCCAGCTCTGCTCCCACACACCAGGTGACAACCGGCAGCTGTTGCACTGAGCTGTCAGAGAAATCGTAGTGATCAAGTCAGGCTCAGCATGGAGGTTTTACCCCTGGTTTTCCAGGGGTTGTGTGTCCCAGGCACAGCCCCAGCTCACCTGATGCTGAGGTCCCAGCTGGTGGTGCTGAGCAGGAGCCCCTTGTCCTCACGGAGGCACAGAGCCCTGCAGGGCCCGGCGTGGCCCCGGAGCAGCAGGGGCACGTCCTGCCCTGCTGGCACCCCCAGCAGCCTCACCCTCCTGCTGGCAGCAGCCACCCAGTCCCCTCCACTGTAGTGGGCTCTCCTCCTCCTGTCTGACCTGCACACAAGCAGTGCCTGGGGTGAGCTTTAGCCAGCTGCCAGGCCTGGCTCAGCATTTTGCTGCGTTTCACTGAGCAGGGTGGGCAGCACCCTGAATCCTTTGCAGGACACCACCACAGTCCCTAAATCTGCACATCCCACTTTGTATCAGGGTGGGCAGAGGGGCGAGGGCTCCTCCCTGCCCCATATCCCATGGGATACACCATGGATCACTAACCCTTATTTCTTTAAAAACAGCTTATCTCGGTATCTTTTTTTAAAAAATGGAGATTTCTTAACAGTGATATGGAGGGGCCCTTCTCCAGCCTCCAGGAGGATCACAGGGAATGGAACAGCTTTCCTAAAGCTGCTCTTGGCCCCACTGCTGGGCACTCCACTCACTGCTCCAGGAGGACATGGGTCTTGTAGGGGCCACAGAAGACATTCCTCTCTTCCAGCTCGATCTTGTGAGTTTTCAGTCCCTGGTAGGCTTCGTGCAGACTGAAATCCTCTGTCTGATGGCAAGAGAAACAAGGAAAAGCAACTCAGGGAGGCAGGAGTGCAGCATTATTCCATAGCACTGAGCATATCAGCCCTAGGGGTGAGCCCAGCACAGACTCAGAGTGTTGGTGAGGAAAACCAGAGAGCAGCAAGGCTCTGCTTAGTCCAGGGCTGTTCCCAGGCTGTGTTTTGTGGCAGAAATGGAAGCCCTGAGAGCTGCACCCTTTATTCTGTGGGAAGAAGGCCCCTGGCCCCAGGATTGTTCCATGACTGGGGACACACGGGGATGGGACAGAGGTTTGGGAATGCCTCCCAAACTCCCTCCCACGTGGGAAGGTGCTGAGCAAGCCCTGGTCCCTACAAACTGCTCACCATGGGGCAATCCAAAAGTGGGAGTGGGAAAGAACGGAGCAATTCCAAATTCCCTGTGCTGTCTGCCAAGAACTGTCCTCTCTCGTCCCCAAACGCTGGCATGCAGCACCCATGGCAGGCAAACAGCCTCCAACAAACCTTTGATCTGCGTCTCTTCTTCTGCTCCTTCTCCTTCACTTCAATGACCTCACCCTCATCATTTAACTGGGGAATTTGCACATCGACTCTTTTAGCGTAGTTTGGGATGGCTTTTCTAGGACACAACTCCTGGAATAAATCAAGAGAGGCAACAGTTGTGGCAGAGTCCAGGCAGGCAGGGGGTGCTGCTCATCTCCTCGGGGCGCTGAGGCTCCTGCAAAGCTCAGCTGCACACTCTGGCTTCTTGATGAGACCTGGCTTACATTTAGCACTTTGTCTACCTAAGGTTTAACTTCTGGTGAAAAAGAATTCCTTTTTATTATTTTCCCAAACTCTAGTCTTAAGCTTTTAATAAGGTGCAAAATTTTGAGCTCATCTCATCTTTGGCAGGCACTCAGTTGATTCAGAATCCAAACTGACTTGGGATGAGAGGCTCTCAAAACACCTTGGTGAACACTCATTTCTAGCCTGTGAAACCTTCCCTGAAGCCTTTTTTGGAGTCCAGCACAGAGCTGAGTCTGACCCAGGATTTCTGCATTTGCGAGTTCCAGCCACAGCCCCCAGCTCCTCACAAAGGCACCTTGCATTCCCCTGCCCTGTGTGGAGCAAGTGAAGCTCATTCCTGAGCCGCCTTGGGAGCTGCTGTAGCTCTGCCCAACCTCCACTACCGCTGGAAATTTTCATAGAGACCAAGCTCTGCTCTCTTGGAGCATATTTGGATCCATTTCTAGAGTCGCAGGCTCTCTACAGGAGAATAAAAGCCGTTCTCTGGTGCTCCCTCTTCTGACAGTGTGAAATATGACCTGGCATTGCCCTGCACCTGGAGGTGGAAGGGCCATGGCAGAGGTGGGGGCAGCCTCTGGTACAGGAATTTCCATTTGACATCTTGGGCAGCACCAAAACCTCCTCTTTTTAAACAGCATGATAATGGCAGGAGCGGAGGTATCCCACCTTCAGGCGCAGCAGGTTCTTCTGCACTGTGCTGCGACACTCCTGGTCCTCCCGGAGCTGCCTGACCAGGAATTCCCAGTGGCTATTCACAGCAGAACAAGCATTCAGGGATTTCTGATCCAAAAACTCTGGGGAGTTAAAGGGACAGGTTGGCTAATCCCCACTGGAGACCATTCCTGACCCTTAGGGGAAACCAGTGGAAAATCAGAGCAGCTTTACCCAGGATGGTCACGGAGAGCTGGAACGGCAGGACACGAGTGAAATCCTTGGCTTGGCTGTCGTTGGAATGTGACTGCACGGACACAGGGGCCATGGTGGCATCTGCATAAGCTAAGGACAAAGGCCAGCTGTCCCCTGCATCGGGACCCTCCTGACAGAGCACTTGGTGTTCCGGGGCCAACAGCACCTTCTGGCACTTCATCTCCTGGGAAACGGAATTTTCGGTCCTGGAAGTGCTCGGGTTTGGGTGGCACGGGCAGCACCGACGTCAGCACTGCCCTGGAGGAGCTGGGTGGTCTCCAACTCATCGCTTTGGCCCTGTGCAAGTGACAGGAAAATGCTGGGAAGGCTCCTGGTGTGAGCACAACTGACAGCGGCGGGGCCCAGGGACAGGGTGACATCTCTTCCCCCTCACCCCTGCCCTGGCTATTGGCGAGGGCTCGGCCCTTACGGAAACATCAGGGGGCCACGGGCTGGGGGGACGCAGCACTTTGCTCTGTGCCTTGCACCCTCCGGCCCCAGCAGCCAGAGCACGGGAAGGTGACAGTCCAGGCTGCCGGAGGACACCGCAGGGCCACTCACGGCAGGGACATTGCGCCGCTTTTCTGAGAACGGGGGGAAAACCTTCTCAGCTTTCAGCCGCTCCGTTTTCAGCAGTAGGAGCGTGTGCCACGAGCGGAGCGGTGACATTGCAGAAGGAAAGGAGCGGCTCACCTGCCCAGGGCTGCCCTCCCCTCCCTGCCACCGCCTGGTGACAGTTACCGTAATTCCAACCGCCGCCGGGGGATGTTGGGGGATGTTGGGGGATGTCGGGCTGCTGGGGGGTGTCAGGGTGCCGGGGGATGGCTGGGTGATGATGGAAGGTGCCAGGGGATATTGGGGTGCCGGGGGATGTCACAGTGCTGGGGGATGTGGGGGTGATGGGAGGTGCCAGTGGATATTGAGGTCTCAGGGGATATTGGGGTGCCGGGGGATGTTTGGGTGCCAGCAGCCCCTCCGGGATGGGGACCCGCAGGCAGGGCAGGGCACCGTGCCAGCCCCGAGCACGGCTGGGCTGGGAAATTACACAAACGGGCACGGAACGCCCCGAGAAGCGGAGCACGGGCGGCCTTTGGACGCCGGTGTTTGGTTTCAGACACGGAAACCCAGAGGTTACCCAGGTCACAGTCACGGCGCTGACCCAGAGCTTCAGGGAGAGACGGAGCAAAGGTTTTGGTCACACACGTTTTTGGCAGGTGGCTCTGCCTGCCTGAGCTTCCCCAGGTGAAGAAAAGAGCAACCTTAGTGATCTGAGAGTCACAAATGCACTTAGAGTCAGAGTAAAGGCTGCTTTATGCGTCATTTGGGACAAGGCAGGAGCGTTAACCAGGTCCCTGATGTCACCTCCCTCCAGCAGGGCACAGCCACCTCCCCCAGGGCAGAGTCCCTGCTGTGCCCTGTCCGTGTCTGCAGGAGCACCCTGGCAGGGCAAACCCCACCACAACCACCTCCAGCACCCCTGAAAACCCCAATTTCCCCCATGCCCTGAAGTCCCAGGGCTCACAGGCCCCCCAAACCCCTCTGCTGACACAACACCCCCTGCAGCACCCTCACCCCAGGCCGGGGGAACCACATCCCACCCTGCCAGCTCCCCTCTTCAGGACCTCTAGAACGACTCCAGCAGCTGCACACGGAGTTCAACTGGCACCTGAGGGCACTGTCTGGAGTTCGGTATTGATGTGAAGGAATCAGGGAAGCACAGCCCAGCACTAAGATGACAAGTGTGTGTTTTTGGAAGATAAGAGAATTGGAATTGTTCAGCCTGGAGAAGAAATTCCAGGGAGACCTTAGAGCCCTTTCCAGCACCTGAAGGGGCTCCAAGAGAGCTGAGAGGGACTTGGGACAAGGAACTGAAGTGACAGGTCAAAGGGGAGTGAATTCAAACGGTTGCGGGGCAGGGTTGGATGGGAAATTGGGAAGAAATTCCTTCCTGTGAGGGTGGGCAGGCCCTGGCACAGGGTGCCCAGAGCAGATGTGGCTGCCCCTGGATCCCTGGCAGTGCCCAAGGCCAGGTT
The DNA here is from genome assembly GCA_013397095.1 of Sterrhoptilus dennistouni. Classification (NCBI taxonomy): domain Eukaryota; kingdom Metazoa; phylum Chordata; class Aves; order Passeriformes; family Zosteropidae; genus Sterrhoptilus; species Sterrhoptilus dennistouni. The sequence goes on along the minus strand of VWZU01007857.1, from coordinate 12,144 downwards.
GGATGGAGTTTGGAGCAGCCTGGGACAGTGGGAGGTGTCCCTGCCATGGCAGGAGTGGCACTGGATTGATGCCTGGGTGATTTCCTGCCTCCAGCTGTTCTGGGAAAGGTGAAGACACCCCAGGAAGGGACATGGAGGTGAAATCCTGTGTCTGGGAGGTTTGTCCTGGGAAGAACAGGATGCAAGAGGCACCACAAGTGTTTTTATAAACACCAGCATCTGGTTCTGATGGTTATTTTTATTGCTGAGCTCTCTGAATCTTTCACCAAACAGAGGGAGCCCCAGACAGCCCTGCCATGAGGAGCTCACCCAGCACGGAAGGGGATGGGGAAGGAAGAGCAGTGCTGCCTTCCTCCTGCTCCTGCGATGGGGAGAGAAGGGCTGGGAGCAGGCTGCTCATGGAGCTGCTGGCAGAGGTGCCTGAAGGTCTCAGAGGAGAAGCTCCAAGCCCAAAGTGTCCCTCCTGTGGTGGCTGTGCCCTGGTGGCCTCAGGGCTCGCTCTGGGGCAGGGTGGAGAGCCCTGAAGAGCCTTTCCTTGTCCCGGTCTCCCAGCTCAGGAGGACAGCGAGCGTGGGAGAGCAAAGAACTTGCCTGGGATCGCCCTCCTCTCAATCTCAAGCCACAAGGAGAACAAATCCAGGTCTCTGTGCTCTGTGGCCAACTGGAAGGTGAAGCTCTGCAGCAGCGTGGTGAGGAAGAGGAAGAGCTCGATGCGGGCCAGCGCCTCCCCCGGGCACATCCGCTTCCCTGAGCAGGAGAGAGGGGTGATCCCAGCGGGGACCAAAGGGACAGGAAGGTGCAGGCAGCCCGTGGTGCCCCTGGGTGTCTGTGCTGGCACTCCTGGGCATGGAGCACTGACCTGCTGAGAACGCCATGAAGGCCTCGCGCTTCCTGAACTCGCCCTTCTCGTCCAAGAAGTGAGCGGGGTCCACTTTTTTGGGGTTCTCCCACTGGGTTGGATCCGAGTGCACAGAGGAAATTACCGGGATAACAGGAGTGCCCTGTGGGAAAGGGATGAGGCAGAGGTGTGAGGAGGGACATCAGCACCATGGTGTGGGCTCTGCTGGGGGGATTAGTCATGGGGGAGCATCCGGGGGAGGCTGGATGTGCACCCCAATGCCCAAGCAGGTTCCCATGGGGAGGCAGCTTGGAATGGTGGCTCTGTGCCACTGGGACAGCTGACATGGGGCTCTGCTGTTCCCATGGTCACGTGCCAGTCTCTGTGCAGCTCGTGAGATACAAATTACTGAGTTATTCCCATGGATATCTGCTAAAGCCCCTCTCACTGCCCCAGATCCAAAGGCAGGAGATGTTCCCTCAGGGTGGGTTTTGCACACAAGGCTCATGGTCAAACCAGGAGTGGTGCCTGTCCCCAGATCTGCTGAGGGCTGGTGGGGGGACTCTGGCCTGGCCTCATGCCAGGATGGGCTCCTGCTACAGCCCCCCAGCCCTGAATGGCGCTGTGGTGGGAAGAGCTGTTTGCCAGGATGGGCAAGGAAGGGACAGGGGGTGTGGACAGGACAGGCAGTGACATTCACCTCCCTCTGCTCCCCTCTGAAATGTCATCGCTACAAGGATTGGGAAAGACCCGGGACCTTCAGATGTGTGCAAACAGTCCAGGGACAAAGGCAAATGTCAGTCAAGCCCCACTGTCACCTCTCCCTCAGGGGCAGAGGCTCCGGGCCGTGCTGTGTACCTTGGGGATGGTGTAGCCCCTGAAGAGGACGTCCTGCGTCGTCATGCGCGGGAAGTTCTCGATGCGGGTCTTGTGGAAGCGCTGCAGCTCATGGATTACGGCGTTGGTGTAGGGCATCCGCAGCTTGTCCTCCGTGCAGGGGGCACGGCCAGTGCCCACCACGGCGTCGATCTCCTCCTGCACCTTGGCTGGGGACAGCAGGGAGGCTGGGTAGGCACCCAACTGTGCAACCACCCCAGAGTTTCTCACCGGCCTCCATGGAATTTATCCTAAACCTGAGAATGGGCTGGACGGGGAGCAAGCTGGCCTAATCCCATATAGAGCCAGAGACAGAATCTCTGCCCTCATCCCTGCCTGCCTCAGGCCAGCTCAGAATATCTCCCACAGGCCAGTCCGGGGCCATCTGCACGGGCAGGGATGGAGCCCAGGGAGAAGCATCTGGATCCCCTGGCCTGTGGGAGTCTGTGTCTAACAGCTGCCACCCTTGGGTCACCCCACAGGATGATTTGGGCCTGCCCCCAAACGGGACCCACCAGAGCTGGCACCCTGTGAGCACCCCAGGCACAGGAGCAGCTGTGTTTTCTGCCCGACCTTGGATGTGCGGGTGCTTTGCCAGCATCAGCAGGAAGAACACCAGGGTGTTGCTCGTCGTCACCGTCCCGGCACCGAAGAGGTTGAACACCGACATGACCAGGTCTTCGTGGCTGTACATGGTCTCTGGGCTGCCCTTCTCCTGCAAGAAGGTTTGAGGAGTGGGATTCAGAGTGGTCTGGGTGATGCTGCAGGCTGCAGCCAGGCTGGAGGGCAGCCCCCCCTCTACCTTCTCTGCTCTCATCAGGAAACAGTCAATGTAGTCCCGGGGGCAGCTGGAGTCCAGAGTCAGCTGGTGGAACTGCACCTTCTCCTGGATGTGATCCTTCAGCTTCTGGCAGTCGGCCAGGACTTTCTTGTGAGGCCCCGGGAGGCGGTGCATGATGCTGGGGAAGGTGTTGTACACCTGCAGAGGGCGGGCACGGCAGGGCTCAGGCCCGGAGCCTCCCAGACCCTCCCAAAGGCAGGGAGCATCCTCAGCCCCTGAGGGCGGCAGGCAGAGGTGCTGAGCACACCGGGCTCCCACCTTGGCCACGGGGGACAGGAAGAAGCTGATGTAGTTGCCGATGGCGTTGAGCAGCTCCAGGAAAGCCGCGTCGCTGTAGCTGTAGCGGCTCCCAAACACCACCGAGCAGATCACATTGGCAACGGCGTGTCTGAACATGGTCATGGGCTCAAAGGCATTGCCTGCAGCCACAAAAGGTGAGAAAAGTATCCAAAAGTCACCGGTTATTAATCTGCTTCAAGACAGAAAACAGCCTTCCCCCTCGCTCCCGGCCCCTGCATTGAGCCCTCGCTGATCTGCTGCGCCACAGCAAAGAGCCCTGCTGAGCTCTGGGCTCCTCCAGCCACCTCCTGCCCCTAAACCCTTCCCCCAGCTTGGACTGAGGGGAGCAGAGACAGCTGCCGGAAGCCCCAGCAGGTGTGTTGGCACTGGCAGGAGCTGGGTACTGCTGGAGAGGAGGAAATCACCCTGATAACCCCGAGTCACCGGGGCAGTGTCCTGGCACACACAGCTCCGTTCCCTGTTCCTGTTCCAAGCAGGGAATGCGCCTCACTTGTGGCAGCCTCTGCACCAGCTCAGAGCAGGAGCTCCCTCCTGGTCCTTCAGCCATGGCTGTAGCACATCCCCGCAGCCCTGGCTGTGGTGGGGCTGGATCTCAGCCCTTCTCTGCAGGGACCATCCACACCAGACCCTGCAAACAGCTGTGGGGCCACACATGATCCGTGGGGCGCTTGTGTGTCCTCTGCCTGCCACAGGGCCAGCAAGGACAGCAGCCACGTCACCTTTGAGCTGTGCCAGCAGCTCCACCAGGTGCTGGGCCTCCTGCTGCACCTTCTGGGACATGGAGCTCTTCCCCATCCCAAAGTCCCGCAGGGTGCTGAGCGTGAACCTCCGCAGCTCCCGCCACTTCTTCTCATTGTTGGAGACAAATCCTGAGGGACACAGAGGAGATCGGCTCCTGCCCACCCTGCTGCTCCCCAGGAGTGGGAACCCTGCTTTGGGCCAGGCTGAGGAGCAACAGGGCAACAGGATGGGAACCATGCAGGTGTGCAGTGTCCATGAAAGGATGAGGATCTCTACAGCCATCCAGAACAAAGCTGGAGCTGCCTAACTCGAATTAATACTGTCCTTTACAAGGGTGTAGGAGTTTAAGGGTCTCGCAGAGCAGGAAATGGCTGTTGGAGGTCTTGGGTGCTGCGCCCTTCCCTAGACTTGGGCACAGCCATCTGCTCACCCCAAGACATCCAGGAGAGATCCAGGGACTCACCATAGTCTTTGGAGAGCTGCATCAGGAGGGGGATCTGGGGTCTGCCCCCAAACTCCTCAGAGTGTCCCACCAGGGCGTCCTTCACCGCCTCATACCCACAGAGCACCACCACGGGCTTCAGCCCCAGCCACACGGTGAAGATGGGACCGTAGGTGCTGCTGAGCTGGGGGGACAGGAGGCTCTGTGAGCCAGCCTTCCACACCAGCTCAATCACTTCATTTCAAACTGGGACTCAAGCCCACAGCACTGCTGAATGCCCAGCAGGGACAGGAGGTGCCTCCCTCAAATCTGTGACCTCATCCCACTCCCAGTCCCATCCCTGGGGGTTTTATCCCTGTGCCATTTTGGGGGGGTTCAAAGCATCATCTCTGGAAGCAGCTCTGGACAGCAGCAGCACTGCAGCCCTGGAGGGGCATTGTCACCACATGGGTCCCTCACAGGAGGAGAAAGGCTTCAAGAACAGTGTTGGTTCTGCTCCCAGCAGAAGGCATTTAGGCAATTCTGGTCGAGCAAGAGATGAGGGAAGGAGGAAGAGAAAAAAAGGTGGGAAGAGTCACCTGCAGGATTCCCCTTTCATCTTGGCACGGGACTTCCCCGCTGTCTGTCCTGCTGGGGCTGCCAGTGGGCCCAGCACAGCTGCCTGTCCCTTACCTTCTCGTAGTGCCTGTAGAGGGGCAGGACATCTTTCTGCCACAGGTTGCCCAGGATGGGCCACGGGGCTGGGCCAGGAGGCAGCCGGCTCCTCTTGGTGTCACTGCTCCAGCCCAGGAGCCACAGGACGGAGAGGAGGAGGAGGAGGAGGAGAGTGAGGAGCAGCCCGGTGGATCCAGCGTCCATCCTCACCGCGCTGCCGAGCAGGGAAAGAAATGAAGGACTTCCAGGGAGGAGACTGAGCAGAGAGCAAAATGGAGCCCAAAGCTGTGTGTCTGCCCTCCCCTACTCGCTGCAGGCCCGGGGGCTGCTCGGGGACACCGAGGCAATGCTCTGTCCCTGCCGGGCGCACACCTGTCCCCGCTGTGCTGTGACAGAGCTTTCCGAGCCGGCCTGGGCGCTGCGAGCTCTGTCACAGCCCGGGGGAGCACTGGGGAGATGGTGACTGTCCTCTGCCCGCCCTCCTGAGTCACCTTTGCTCGGTGCTCCTTTGTGGTGGCACACGGCAGAGGAAGAGGTCACTGCCACCGTCCCAGCCAAGCCTCTGATGTCCCCTCCAGTCACTGCCCTGCTGGTCACTGCCTTGTTTTTCGGGACAGTGACCCCGGAGAGGATGTTCTGGTAAACAGAAACACCTTCCGAGGGGTGCACCGTGCCTGGCCACACGCCTGGGGGGTGACAGTGTTCCTTCAAACTCCTTTCTGATGGAAAACGGCTCAGAAAATGGAAAACCCACTTTTTTTTTTCTGGTATCTTTTGGGATTCCTCTTGGGCTTTGGAGGAACACCAGCCCAAGGTGTTGTGGTTGTTGCAGGTGTGCGTTAACTCCTCTTGCTCTGAGCACCTGCAGATGTGGCTGCACATGAGCACATCTGGCATGGGCACAGCCACCCCACCTCTGGAGGAGAGCACTCACAGCTCCCGGCTGAGCAGGCTGGGCACAGGCCAGCTCCCCGGAAAGGACGGAATTCCTCCTGAAGGAGAAGGGGAGGAGCTTCGAGTCCATGCTGGTCCCTACAGAGAGAGGGAATTCTCCTCACAGAGGGAATTCAGTGGTGCTGGCGGAGAGGAGCCTGCCCTGCTCCGCTCCCCTGGAGCAGAGCATCTCCCAGAGCAGCCGTGGCATGAGGCTCCCCAGCCTCCCTGCTCTCCTCCTCACACCCTTCCCATCCCAGCCATTTCCAGCTGATTTCCAGATCCCATCGTGGGCTTGGAACCAAGCTGCTCCCACGGGTTTCCCTGATCCCCTGCTCAGCTCAGCTCAGCTCAGCTCAGCTCAGCAGTGACACTAAGGCAATTAATGTTGTCCTAATGCCACTTTATCCTAATGCCCATCGGTATCCCGACCCTGCGAGGTGCTCTGCTCCCCCAGGGCCTCCTCCCTGTGGAATGGAGGATGTGCAAACGCCTCTGCAGCACATTCCAGGCTGTCCCCTGTGCCAGCCCAGGCGGAGGCAGCCCTGGCAGCCACTCACCAGGAGGCACAGAGCAGTTAATGACTGAGCTGGGAGTATTTTTGGTCGCCCTCAATAATGCAGCAGCGCTGGGTGAGTGAAGCCTGGCTGTAATTACAGGGCCAGTGTCATTTGTCATGACTGTCACCCTGCTGGCTGTGAGGGAGCTCCACGGGGGTGCCAACGCCCCTGTCACACCCCTGGGGTCATTTCTGGAGGTTGCTGTGGGGTGCCTGCAGAAAATCCAGTTGTGTGCACTGTTAACCAAGCCCTGGGGTGAGGGAGAGGCACGGTGTGATTTATCCCTGATACAAAGTATGGTTTGCGTGGTCTCAGGGCTTTCTCCTGGTGGGACAGAGACAAAGCAGTGGCCAACAGGGTGGCCAGCATGGCACCCTTGGTGCCCAGTGAAGAGCCGGAAGGCAGCCAGTGGCCAGCTCAGGGTGAACAGAGACCAGTGTGCCATCAGCAGTGCTGTGGTGGCTTAGGGTCCCTGCTTTTCTTGGTTTCAAGTGTTTGAGTCTTTGCAGCAGCTTCTCACGCTGCTTCATGTAAACAATATTGTATTCTCAGAATTTATCTGTATGTTTTGCATTTTTGTTCTCTGAGAGAGAACTTGACTGATGGTCACATTGACCAATGGAGTCAGGAGGTTGTGACCTCTTTGGGCCAATCTTGGCCCTCTGTACAAAATGTATATAAGCCTTCGGAGTCAAATAATTAAAGAGCATTCCATGTTTCGCCAAGCTGCTGCCTGCTGTCCTCTGTGGAGGTCCGCTCCCACGTCGCAACGTGTTGCCCCTCTAAAAGCGTGAGGTAACAGTGGCTTGGTGCTGGAGCTGTGCTGGGAGCTGGCTGGAGATGGATCCCACCGGGGTGTGGTGTCCCAGCTCTGGTGACAGCCCTGGGCACTGAGCTGGGCTCTGGGCTTGGGTGCCTGGGCTCCAACCCTGCACCCTGTGGGGGCTCAGCACAGCAGTGCTGGGCCCTTCCTTCATCCATCCCCATGTCCCAGCTAAACCAAGCAGACAGCCTGGCCAGGCTTTCCAAGGCGTGCTCATCCCACGGACAGCATGAGGCTTTCCCCAGTGCCAGCATGGGTCTCCTGGTCCATGAGACATCTCAAAGGTCTCTGAGAGCCCTGAGGGACACCAGGGGTGGGTGTGAGAGGCAGTCAGGTGGTTCTGTGTCTGCTCTTCCCAAGCAGGAAAACCCAATTCAAGCAGAAGATGAAGCAAGCCTCACTTTCCCTCAATAAATATCATCAAGCACCTGCTCCTGGTTTGAATTGTAATGGATGATCGTGATCCGTACAGGGGTGGCAAAGCAGAGCAGACTACAATCCTGACATTGGGAACAGGCGTGGGAAGGGTAATGGTTAATCAGAGGCAGCCAGCCTTCATTTGGATCCTTCCGTGTCTGGAAAAACCAGAGCCAGACGCTGTGCCCGTTACTCAGAGTCTGCACAGAAGGCAGAGCAAGGCCAGCTCTGTCTGCAGCGCCCGCGGGATCCATCGTGTTCCAGAGCCGCGCACGCCGACGGCAGGTCAGTGACCCGCTGTGAGCACAGGCGGATCCCAAACATCCGGTAACACCTGGGAATGTGCCACTGCAGCGGCTCCTGCAGGTCTCCTGCCCCTCTGCCACCCGGGGCACCAGACAGGAATTCTTCCCAGTGCAGGGAACCCACCACAGCCAGAAATCCTTCCCAGCACAGTGAACCACAACCAGAAATCCTTCCCAGTGCACAGAACCAACCACAGCCAGAAATCCTTCCCAGTGCAGAGAACCAACCACAGCCAGAAATCCTTCCCAGTGCAGAGAACCAACCACAGCCAGAAATCCTTCCCAGTGCAGAGAACCAACCACAGCCAGAAATCCTTCCCAGTGCAGAGAACCAACCACAGCCAGAAATCCTTCCCAGTGCAGAGAACCAACCACAGCCAGAAATCCTTCCCAGTGCAGAGAACCAACCACAGCCAGAAATCCTTCCCAGTGCAGAGAACCAACCACAGCCAGAAATCCTTCCCAGTGCAGAGAACCAACCACAGCCAGAAATCCTTCCCAGTGCAGAGAACCAACCACAGCCAGAAATCCTTCCCAGTGCAGAGAACCAACCACAGCCAGAAATCCTTCCCAGTGCAGAGAACCAACCACAGCCAGAAATCCTTCCCAGTGCAGAGAACCAACCACAGCCAGAAATCCTTCCCAGTGCAGAGAACCAACCACAGCCAGAAATCCTTCCCAGTGCAGAGAACCAACCACAGCCAGAAATCCTTCCCAGTGCAGAGAACCAACCACAGCCAGAAATCCTTCCCAGTGCAGAGAACCAACCACAGCCAGAAATCCTTCCCAGTGCAGAGAACCAACCACAGCCAGAAATCCTTCCCAGTGCAGAGAACCAACCACAGCCAGAAATCCTTCCCAGTGCAGAGAACCAACCACAGCCAGAAATCCTTCCCAGTGCAGAGAACCAACCACAGCCAGAAATCCTTCCCAGCACAGAGAACCAACCACAGCCAGAAATCCTTCCCAGCACAGTGAACCACAGCCAGAAATCCTTCCCAGCACAGTGAACCACAGCCAGAAATCCTTCCCAGCACAGTGAACTACAACCAGAAATCCTTCCCAGCATAGAGAACCAACCACAACCAGAAATCCTTCCCAGTGCAGGGAACCGTCTCCTGTGCCTGGGATGACAAATTGTGGAGATATAATTAAACTTTCCAATAGTGTTTTAATTTCTAATCTCCCCCTTGCTTCCCCTGCTGCCCATCCGAGGGGTGTTAGGTGTGAGGATTGAGGGGTGGCTCTGGGAGGTTTGCAGCTGCACCAAGCACTGCCCATAGAGCAGTAATTAATGGCTTCATTAGCCAGCATTCATTCATTCATTCATTTACCCCTCCTGTAATTCCCTGGAGAGCGAGGCTGGCTGCAGCAAGGGCTTGTGGTGGCTCTGCATTATTATGGGTGCAATTCCAGGAAAAGAGCCTGCAGCTCTCTCCTCACAGGACCAGGGCCCTGCTCCCACTTCTCCATAAGTATGGCTTTATTCCTGAGCAGTGTCTGGAGAGGGCAAATCCTGCCCTGTGTTTGTGGAAAACCAGCCCAGCCTTGCCACACTCCCTTTTCCCTGGTGGTGTGATGGATCCCAGCAGGATCTCCGGGAGCTGCTGGGAGAATCATCCAAAGGAGGTGAAACACATGGGATTTTTTAGAACAGCTGCAACAGCACAGCCCTGAAACTTTCCCGTCTCGCTGTTCACCTTCCCGCCATAATTATGGAGAGGAGAAAGAATCCCTCCTTCTCCTCTGCCGCCTTGCCAACACCCCGGTCCTCACCGGGACACGGCGCTCCTTTGCTCCCCGTTTGTGTGTTTATCACATCCACAAACCTCGTTAAAACGTGTGCATTCCAGTGAGAGGAGAAATGAGCACAGCACACAGCGGAGGGTGATGCTCTCACCCTCCTGAGCAGGGCTGTGACCTGGGGCTGCCACCGTGTCCCTGCCCGTGGCACTGGGAGCTGTTCCTCCCCACTGGGGCTGCAAACGCTTCCTCCGCGTTTCTGTGACCGGTACCGGCCCCGGGCCCCGGGCCTGGAGCCCCCAAGTGCACGGCGGGCCTCGGGGTGCCTTGCGCGCCCCTACAAACCACCCTCGGACCCCGCCCTGGGGACAAGAGGCTCTGGCCGACTCTGCGCCTCCTCCTCACGGGCCAGGTGCCCTGTCCCGGAGGATTTAACCCCTGCAGCGTCAGCCCTGTCCCGGCCGGGAGCGGCAGCCCCGGTGCCATCTGTCACCCGGCGGGGGACACCGCCGGGCCAGGTGACAGATGGCAGGTGGAGCAGGGCCAGGCATAGCCGGGAGAGGGGAGGGGAGGAGGGGGATGCTGCACGCCTCGGGCAGTGAGCCCCGCTGCCCTGAGCGGGGTCATTGGCCCTGCACGGGGACTGAAACACCGAGCGCAGAGCCTGGGGCTTGGGGAGGGGAGGGGATCCTGCAGTGGTCGAAGGCTCGTGCTCCAGCACAGCTCATGCAGGACAGAGCAGGGGTTTGGTGGCGGTCACTCGTCCCCACCAGCCTGGGGGCAAGGGGTGGGAGCAGCTCCCTGGCTCTGCCCCCTGCTCCCCTCCTCCTTTCCCCGTTTTCCTGCTGCAGGGATTGCACAGACGCTGCTCCCTTCCCACCCTTCATTATCTCTGTCTCCTGGAGCAGCAAACAGGGAAATGTGATTAAAACCCTCTCGCAGGGAGCTTATCAGCCTGTGGGGAGGTCGTGAGCTCCCTTCTGCCCAGAGAGCATCCCTGGTGCTGCCGGGCTCTCAGCGGCTCACGGGGCTGCGGCCCCTCCAGCCCACGGTGCCCACCTGGGCCCGAGGAGAGGCTGGGGGGATGTGACACCACCTGGAGAGTCTGGGGGGCAGGCGGGCAGGAGGGGGGATGTGGGGCAGGAGGGAGGGATGTGGGGCAGGAGGGAGGGATGTGGGGCA
>VWZU01007856.1:120828-183315 GCA_013397095.1 Sterrhoptilus dennistouni | reverse complement strand
TTTTTTTTTTTTTTCACCTCCAGATGGTAACTGGAATCTCAGCTCCAACTCCTTCATGTGTGAGGGTCAAGGAATGAGTAAGAGGCTGTTAATAGAGGCCAGTGGGAGTTTGTAGGGAACGAAAGACAGGAATAGTCTGAGCCTGAGCAGTTTTCTGTTCAGCTTTGGCAGAGCTGCAGAAGGAGCAGAGGGTGGGAATGTTGATCCTGGCGTTTGCTCTGGGCAGTGAATGGGAGCTGAACCCTCCCAAATTCTGGGATCTTGGGCTGTAAATGACCCACAGGATCATGGACAGAGTGTTTTATTTACTGTGTGAGGAGCTTTCCCTGTTTACTGTGGGATTTGGAATAATAGAGACTCATTAATGGCTCGCTGTGGTCACGGAGAGCACAGATGTCTGGAATTGTTCAAGCTGAATCCTGACTATTCAGTCAGAGTGGATTTTATGGGAGTTACCTGCTCCAGTTGTTATCTTCTGTTATTTCATCATCAACCAAAAGAATTCTTTTGCTTCTCTGACCAGCACAGAATGTTCTAAAGCTTTTTTCTTTCTCTTTTTTGTTTTTTTCCTCCTCACTTCAGAGGGAATTTTGTCGAGGTGTGAATGTACAGCTGATTAGGATCTTTTCCAGCCTTAAGGATTCTTTGTAGAATACTTGAGGTTTCTTCACATTAACTTTCCAAATAGTGTTCCTTGCACTTGGGTGGTGCTGGCATCCATGTGGAAAGGCAGCAGGGAGCTTGTACAGAACTTGAAATTATTTTCTATAAAATGCATGTAACACATCTCTGTCTGAATATTTTTCTCTGTTGTATATATAATTATTTTAATATTTTTTTCTTTTTAAGGATTGGACCTATCCCATGAGGAGAGAGATGCAGGTAGGACACTTTTATTTACTGTTTGAGGCCAAACCCATGGAGCATTTAATGAGGAGAAAAAAGAGCTGGTATCAAAATCAGTCTTTACCTGTAAAGTGTCAGGCAGCACCTTGGGAAACAGAATTAATTAGTTAATTAAGGTGAGGATTTCCCAGCTTAGAAAACAGGTGTGTTTGCATCTCTGTTGTGCAGGTACTAAAAGAGATGTCCCCCAAATATTACATTTTAATCTTTCTCTATGTTTTTATGTGATTACTAAAAATGTAGCAGCGCTTTGCCTTCTGCCTTAAACTTGGAATCATTCTCCAGTGAGATGGGCAATTAAAATTTTTCCCACTATAGTGTCAGTCAAACCTTTGCACAAGATAAAATCTACACACCTGCATATATTCATTGGTGGAGAGATAAATGATTAAAACCTGATATTTTCCCAATGCTAAGCCAAAGCTTGAAGAATTTCCATGTGTGTGTCTCCTTTCATGAGAGCAATTTGGAATAAATTCCAAGACAGGATAATAAACCAAGTGAAGAGTTCCCTTCACTTGATCTGGGGCTGGGTGAGATGCAGGAATCAACTAAATCAACCTTGATTTAGTTCAAATCAAGGACTTTGTTCCTGGTCCTAAACAAGATCTCCAGCACCAAGATCATGTTTCTTTTATCCTGCCAAAAAGATTTTTTTTCCTCTTGTCCTGCTATAAATGACATTGATTACACATTTCAGGAATATGTAAATTATTTATGTCCATGGCTGTGCTCTGAGGTGAATGAAATGTTATTTCAAATCATTTGGAGTTGGTATTAAATGTCTGTTCTTCTCCTGCCTCCTAGGAAATCTTACCTGGGTTATTTTTAGGCCCATATTCTTCAGCTATGAAAAGCAAGGTATGATTTTTCAGAATATTCTCTCACAGGGGGAAGCTTTGCTGTGGTGATTTGATTTGTTACTGTGGAGATCCGCTCGAGTGTATCTATAGAGGTGTAAATTTGGTTGCAGTTCTGAACTGGAACGTGAAAAATGCCAGAGTGGAAGGAATATTTGGTGCATTTGTGGGATGGTCTGAGCTATTTGCATTAAAATTGAGTCTTAAATGTAATTTTTCTTAGAAAATTTAAACCATTTGAGACACTTCACCAGTTCCTGTTTCCTTTGCTAAAGTGCTGCAAGACAAATAGAACTGGTCACTTACACACAGGCATTGAAACAAGGGAAATTAAATTTACAATAAAGTCAAACACTGCTCAGGCACAGCTTGGCTCTGCAAATTTGCCTCAAATGATCTTATTTTCATGGTCTGATTCCAGCAAGAATCCAATGCTGGCTGCAAATTCCTCCCTCATGTAGGGACTTGAAATTTAAGGCAAAGTGAAAGGTGGGGAGGGACAAACAAATTCATTGAACATCTTCCTTTTTTTTTTTTTTTTTTTTTTTTTTTTTTTGAAAAACAACATTTGCACACTCTGAACTCTAGAAAACCAGCTCAGACTTTCCTTGCTACAGCCCAATTTTTTTTCTTTTTATTACTGTCTAATAGAGGAGTCTGTAACTTAAAAAAGATATTTTTTTTTCTTTCTCCACAGCTACCTATACTCCAGAAACATGGAATAACCCATGTAATATGCATAAGGCAAAACATTGAAGCAAATTTTATTAAACCAAACTTCCAGCAGTTATTTAGGTGAGAAATGCTCAAGATTCCTCTGTGTGTGTATGTTGTGTGTGTTCTTTCCAAATATTTTCACATTGTCAGAATTATTTGAAAAATGTGCTGAGGTGCAGAAAGACTCGAAATCCAAACCGTGAATTTAAGTCATCCTGAAGGAGTCTGAAAATTGGAATTATCCAATATTATTATAGAATTATTATAGTTTGCAGTAAGTGTTTTCAGTTTTAGGTGATTTCTGAGAGGAGAAATCTGTCAGGGGGGTGTTGGGAGAGATTCCTCATTTGCTTCCTCACAAAGTTCTTGATGAATTTGTGGAGTTCAGAGCTGGAATTAAAACCAGGGGTTTGTGCTGGGTTCCTCCTGCAGTGGAGGGGTTGTAGCAATTCCTTGGTGTTTTGTACTCACAGTTAAATTTTCATTGCAGGTATTTAGTGTTGGATATTGCAGATAATCCAGTGGAGAATATAATCCGGTTTTTCCCTATGGTGAGTGGATGGATTGGGAAGGGAATTGCCCAGGAGTTTTCTGAACTAACAAATTTCATGATTTGGGATACTCAGCCTGAAGCACCAGAGAGCTCTTGACTTTATTATTGACACTTTAATAAGTGTAATTAACTCCTTTTTACAAGGATGGAAACAGGTGGAGTTGTAAGAGCTGCTTCTTGTTATGGTGTTTAAAAAAAAAAAAGAAATACAAATTAAAAAAGAATGGCCTCAAACCAGAGATTTGGTCATGGGGGAATTCTGGGGCACTTGACCTGGGAGAAACTTCTATTTGAGCCCAAGAATATTTACATTTTTTGTATCAAATTCAAAATAGTAACTAAATTTTACAGTGTCTTAAAGTGTATTTTCTGCAGAGGAATTAAAAAATAACTTGTAAATTAAGCAATGCCCATTATTAGAGCAAACACCTGGTTTTGAGCTGTGGGTTTGCACCTTTATTTTAGTTCAGTTTGCAACTGAACAAAAGGATTTTATTCCTTCTTCCACCAAAAAACCCAACAGTGCCCTCACTGCTTTTGCACTGACAGTTTTAGGAATAGTTTGAAGTACAAAAGAAATATAAATGTCCAGTTGAAGTGAGGTTTAAGTCTGCATAAAGATGCATTATTGTCACTGTAAATAAAGACTGATATAAAAATTATACCAAATTTAGGTGTTATTACTACTTGCACTTAAAATAATCTGAAATTTTGAGTTTTGTATTTTGTTTTCTTTTCAGACTAAAGAATTTATTGATGGAAGTTTACAAAGTGGAGGTAAAATTATATTATATTATAATATTATATATTACTTTCCCTCATTTATTAAGGTGTTGTTAAAGCTTTAAAACTAACTTAGGGGTATATATTAGAGGCTCTTAAATACGAGCTTTTCTTAAATTTGGGGATTTATTATGCTTGATTTGAACTCTATTAGACAAATTCAGAGCAAACTGTTGTTTCCTTTTGCCTCTAACTGGAAAATCAACCTCTGGGGTTTGGGCTTTTTTCACTTGAAACACAACTGAATTTTGTGCATGAGATTTTCTTGTCCCCTCTCTAATGTAGGGCCTGAAATCTGCAATTCAGTTTATCCAAACATGGTTAATTCTGGGATTTTTTTTTTCCTTCTCAGGAAAAGTTCTTGTCCATGGGAATGCAGGGATTTCTAGAAGGTAGGAAATGATCCATTCCTGATAGGAATATTTTTAAACTATTGAAAGATATTTTACTGATTTTTTTTTTATTTATTGTTTTTCCCAGTGCTGCCTTAGTTATTGCATACATAATGGAAACATTTGGGGTGAAGTACAGGTAAGAAGAGCTATTCAGGTTTTAATTCAGGGGGTGTGAGTGAATAATGATTTCGGAGGGAACAGAAACTTCTGTGTTTTCAGTCTCAGTGCCTTACCTGAGACTTTACCAGGGGCTGATTATTCATTTTGCCTCTTTGCTTTGGCCAAGCAATTTCAGTGGTAAAAATCATTTAATGGATCCAGTTCTGGGTAGAGTTTAGAGGTTCTATAGTGCTGAAAACCTGATCATCTGAAGGAAGACTCAAACCACTGAGACTTTTATGTATTTTTCACTGAAGTGTTTTTCTCCGAAGTGTTTTTCTCCTCTTTTTAAGGGATGCATTTACTTATGTCCAAGAAAGAAGATTCTGTATTAATCCTAATGCTGGATTTGTCCATCAACTTCAGGTGACTTTTTTTTTTTTAAATTCTTGATCATAACTGAAAAGCAATTTAATGAATCATCTTCCTGCCAAACAGATTATTTACAGAAATCTGCCTCAAGGAAATGTCAGGAGCTGGAGCAAAGCTTGGGAGGAAGATGAGTGGGCACCTCAGTTCCTTAAGACTTAAGTTTTGGACAAAGCAAATCCAGGAATGGAGGAGAAATAAAAATCCTGGTTTGTGCAGTGATTAAGAGGCTCTGAAATGTCTTGGTGCTGAAGGAGCTGCAAAGGAAACGTCGTTTGTTCCTTAAAACCATTTCTTTAGTCATCCTTGAACTTTTCTTTTGCTCTGACTTCCTGATGCTTTTTGTCATTCACGTTAAAGCGACAAAGAATTCTCCCCCTCCCCAATCTGTGCCTGAATGAAACACACTCTGAATTAGCCCTGCTCATCCTTAAAAAGCTTTATGCCAAAGTGATTCCAACCACCATTTTTTTTTTGGACCTTTCCAGGAATATGAAGCCATCTATCTAGCAAAATTAACCATCCAGATGATGTCACCTCTGCAGCTGGAGAGATCCCTCTCAGTCCCACCTGGCAGCACAGGTGAGAGAACCTTCTCCTGCTGTAGGAGTGTGAGGTGATTTTTTTAAGCAAACCTTTAGCAGCAGAACCCCAAACTTTTGGGGAAAGGCTTTTTGGGATGTGCAAGCTGAGTTTAAATTTCACTGTGAGACGTTTAAATATCCTGGTTTCCCATGGCTGAGGTTCCCTCTTGCCTCCTGCAGGGAGTTTGAAGAGGATGCACGAGGAGGATGAAGATCTGGGCACGATGCAGGTGGCAGCAGCACAGAACGGGTGATGGCTGAGGACAAGCACTGGGTTGTAGTGAGAATTCCTGCCAAGAAAGGTGAAGAAAACTAGGGGAGGAAAGAAACAAAAACAAAACACAAAACGATAAATGCAAAACAATGAACACACATAGCTTCTTTTCAATTACATGTTGCTTTCAGATGTAAATCTGCCTCTGCAACACACTAAGCATCATTTTTAAGATGTTGGACTTCTTGAATGAATTGATGGCACTGATTGTTTTACTCCTTTTTTACACTTTACAGTTTTATTCTAAACCAAGATTTTTGGACTTGCAAAGAGGTATTATTGCAATAATGCACTTTTCATACTTGAAATGTCTTTATTTGTATGATATAAAGTTATTACTTTAAACAAAATGCAGGCGGGGGGGGATTTCTTTATAAAGTTATTTGTGTAATTTATAACAAGAGACTTTAGTAAAGAAAAAGTTTGCTAAAATCCACCTTGTTCTCAGTATGTATTGTGGCAGAAATGGGCTTTAGGAACATAAACATGGAGGTTAATTCAAGTTGAACTATCCAGAATATCCTCAGACTGGCTTTCAAGGAGTAGTGGCGTAATTTGAGGTAAAAATTGGATTTGTCTTTGAAAACTGAGGCCCATAATGGGATCAAGACTTAAAGGATTCACTTCAGCTCTTGTAAAACCAGACTCAGCTCAGGAAATGCTTCTTGGTGCTTTAAGGTTTTCACACTGGGCATTGTCAGGGTGGTTTGTGCAGCTGTAACTCTCCTGTCTCAGCAGCACAGAGGTTGTGCAAGCACAGTCCTGGTTCTGCATCTGCTTTATTTCCCAATGTTTGTTGCCTAAAAGCCAGGGCTGGAATGATTTGGGAGCACTGTGGTGACTGAGCAGGGCTGTCAGAGAAACTTGGATATTTGGGAAGTGTAAGCAGACTGTGTTTTAACAGGGGAAAAGAAAATGGGCTCAGATTTGGGGATCAGAGCATCCAGCACCACATTCCTGCTCCTGCTGATACCCTCTGCCACCTACAGCAGTGATGGAGCAGAGTAATTCCTTCAGGGAGGAAAAAAAAAAACCCTACAATTATTAATGTGATGCTTTAGTTAGGAACTTTTCAGGCAGAAGAAAAGGAAGTGATTTATCTCCTGGAGAACTGCACTGTGTCAGTGTCCAGCTGCCTGGCTCAGGGTGCAGAGCTGCTTTTGCAGTTGCAGAGGGTTTGTTCTGCTCCAGGAAGGAATGCTCTGGGGCTGTTGGGAAATGCATTCCCGGCCTTTGGAGCACATGGCAGCAGTGCCTGGCCCTGCAGAGCCCCCAGACGCTGCCAGGCACGAGCTGCTGCTGGGACTGGGCTGGGAAACATCAAATCCCTCTCCATTGCAGGTCCCTGGGGAAGGGGAGGGATGAAACACAGATGGAAGGCACTGATTCATCTCTCCAGGCTGGGCTGTGTCTGGTCTGTTCTCTCTGGGGTCCTGGGAACACTCCCTTCCTACTGACAAGCTCCATGACTAAGGATTTTTCATCAATCTATTTTTTTTTTCCTGGCGTTACCCCCTCCTGGTGCCTTTTACAGTCATTATGCTCTGTCTGCCTGTCAGATCCTAAGGGAATCTGAGATTTAATTTTCCTCAGATCTATTACTAAGCTGTCTATTTAAAACTTCCTGTGTCTATCTGCTGTAGTTTCACTGCCAGGAGGTGTTTCAATATTTGGTTTTGGGGGTTGAACTAAAGGCAAGAATTACAAGCAGGGTCCCTCACTGTGGACTGGAAAGAGAAATGGAGGGTGAATTATTATTTTTATTTCCCAGGTTCAAACACAAAACTGCAACACCCAAATCTTTGGGAATCCACAGCTCTTCACTGAGGTGCTGAAATTGCCTTGCCCAGTTTAGGGGAAGCAGAGTGAAGGAGCAGGAGAACTCTTCCTCAGGGTGGGAAAGGTTTTGGCAAAAAATTAAATCACAAGGAGGAGGTAACATTCAACCTCTGGAGAAGCTGGTAGTGCTGTTAGGGTTGGTTCTGACAAAAAAAAAAGTGTTCCAGGCAAGGTTGGACAAGGCTTGGAGCAAACTGGGCCTGTCCATAGCAAGGGGTGGAATGAGAGGGGCTTTGAGGTCCCTTCCAACCCAGAACAGTCTGGGATTCTCCAGTATTAATAAACTGTGTGTCCAAATAGTACTATTTATATATATTATTTGTATGATTATATATAAATATATAAAAAGAGATAAATCTATAATTTATAGATCTAACCCAGAGGTACCCAGATACCTCTGTGGTCCAGGGAAGAGCTTCCCAGGGGGAAGGCATTTATGCAAGGTTTGGTTTTTGCCTCAAGGAGGTCATTGTTGATTTTATACATATATATTTTTTCCCCTCTATGTATGTGTAGGATATATATAAAAATATGTATACATTATAAATATGTATACATTATAAATATCATATATCAGTTTTATATAGACATAAAATACACACCCATATATATTTTTATATACATATATAGTGTACATATTCATGTCTATATTTTAGCTCTATTTTTATACATACATAATACATCTATGGGGCCCTTGTTTTTCCCTCTTCAGCCCCCTATGGATAAACTCACAGGAACTGCTGCAGTTCTGTGTTTCCCTCTCCCTGGGGCCACTCAGAGCTGGCACTTGTGGCATTGTCCCTGTCCCTGTGTGACAGTTTCAAACCCCCCCTGTGCTGTGGTGGCCCAGGGCACACCTGACCCCACAGTGGCACCTCCAAGTCCCCAGCCTGGGCAATTCCAGCTGCTGTTTTTTCCAGAGGGGTGGGAATGTCACCTCAGGGATGAACAAAGAGCTCTTCAGCTGCTCTGAGGGGGGCTGTGCCTGCAGGGCCATTGTGATGCAGTTTTCAACCCCATTCATGTGTTTGACAATGATCTGAGCAGGGCACAGCACCTGCTCCTCACTCTCATCTTCTCATTAACTCTTAATGAAGGCCTGGGGCTCTTTAGGTGGGGTAGATACCACAGAATTCAAATAATCCACTTTAAATCGGTGGAAATTCTGAATTAAAAACTGTGGAAGGCAAGAAAATCCCCACCTCAGTCACTTGGGCCAGCAGAAAGCAGGAGCTGCTTTACAGAATGAGAGTCAGGGCTGTCAGAGGAGCACATCTGCTTTCTCTTGGGAGAGAAATCCACATGGACTTGCTGAAAGTGTCCTTTTCAGCCTAGGGAAGGGGAACAGGTAACTACAGCAGGTGCTGCTGCTCAAAAAGCACATCCCCACTCCATGGAAACCAGTCCAGATATACAGGTGGCAACCATTTATTCAGCTTCAACAAAGACATTCTTTAAAAAAATAATCAATAAATAAAGCAGACATCACCAAGGAGACAGTGGATGGAGTGGAGAACCCTCAGGAAGATCAAGCAGAGCCCCCAGCACTGTAGAGTCGCTCTCCAGAGCACAAAGCAGGACAGTGTGGAAGGCCTGGCTGCCCACAAACAACCCTGGCTGGAGATAATGCCCTATTCATAGCTCTGGGATTTGTCACTCCCCACACAAAACACCACTGTTGGCAACAGGGCTTTGGATGCTTTTTGCTTTTCACCCCTGGCAAAAGCGCTAAAATCATTGATCCAATCTTGCAGCAAGAGGGAAAAGCTCCACAGCAGCAGCAGCAATTGTTTTAAGAGTAGAAATGGGGGATTTCTCTCCTGGTTTGCTGTGCCACAGGTGGAAATCCTTCCTGGCAAAAGAAGAGGCCCTCTGGAGTTCCAGTGGCTGGGCCAGGGGTGTTCAGTAAATCCCTCTGAGGGAAGAATTCCTCAATCTGGGTTGAAAAGTACCTTAAACTCATCTCATTCCAACAGGGACACCTTCCACTATCCCAGGCTGCTCCAAGCCCTGTCCAACCTGGCCTTGGACACTTCCAGGGATCCAGGGGCAGCCACAGCTTCTCTGGGCACCCTGTGCCAGGGCCTCCCCACCCTCCCAGCCAGGAATTCCTTCCCAAAATCCCATCTATCCCTGCCCTCTGGCAGTGGGAAGCCATTCCCTGTGTCCTGTCCATACAAATGTCCCTCTCCTTCCTTTTTAGGTACCAAAGTGGTTTTAAGGCTTTTCTGGGCTGAACAGCCCCAGCCCCCTCAGCTGAAGCTCAATCAGCCCATCCCAATCCCCCTCCCATTGATTATTAGCCAGAACCCAACTCCATATGGGATCTAATTCCATCAGATATCCCAATTACCCTCTGCCCTGTTGCAAACACATTTGGGGTTTTTAATTTATGTAAGAAAAAAAAGGTAATTATCCTGAAAACCCAAGTTATCAGCTAAAGTGCAGGAGCCCTGCAGTGAGAAGCACACATCCATTTTTAGACTGGGAATTCAGCACAGCCTTTAAGGATTCTCCCCAACCTGCACCGACAGTAACAAACCCAGTCTTGGAAAACTGCCTATAAAACTTCGGCTGCACCACCAGCACTTCCATGAGGTGTCATGGAAAATAAAAAAAAACAACAGAACTAAGGCCTGTTCTGTGTCACTAATTCTGCATAAGAGAAACCTCATCCCTTCCCCAGCTACGTCATCCCTCCATCAGCACAGCCAGCAGGACAGTCCCCGGGGCTGTCCTTTGGCTGCTGAGAAAAGAAGCACAAACCTTTAGAAAAATACGATGCAAGAAAAAATTTGAGATAAAAATATAGACCTTTGGTTAAAAACCATCTCTTTAACGAGTCCTCTGTAACTCAGCTAGAACAGAAACTCTTCACCTCGACTCAACAGTAGTAAAAATTAGTTCTAAACTTATTTCCTAACCCAGAGGACCTTTTCTAAAACCTCAGTGATTTTTTCCCCCCAAGATTTACACATTTGATGTTCATTATTTTTAGGGATTGTTACATATGCAGCAATAAACTATAGAAATTTTCCATGGAGAGAACATTTGTAGCACAAAGCTCCTCTACCAACAGTCTTTCCAAGAGGAAACAAAAAAAAAAAAGAACCCAGAACACCTAGAAATTGTTAATTAAAGAACCGTTGAAACATGTAGTTTTCATCAGATACCAAATAGCCAAACTTCTTGTAGAAATCCACATTTTTGGGCAGACACTCCAGTGTGATTTTGTAACAGTTCAGTCTCTTACTTAGCAAGGTGAGGGTGGACGTTAATCTGGAAAAGACAAAAAAAAAAATCAGCAGTAAAATGCTGGGTCAGTGAATATTTAATTAGCCACAACACTGAGGGCTGACAGCACTCTCTGTGTTTTCCTGCAGATCATTTTATGCCCAGCTGGTGATCCCTGCTGGCTGAATCCTTCCCAGGTGCTTGGCAGGAAGGTGTGAGGTGTAAAGGGCTTTGCTGAGTGGCAAAGGTGGGGAATACTCACAGTTTTCCAAGCTGCTTCCCCCTGCACTCCCCGCTGACCACCACATCTTCTATCCTGCCTCTCTGAAAACACAGGCAAGTGTTTGTTAGTCTTGGAATTGCCCTTCAAGCTCTCCCTGTGTTCACAGCCTGGCTGGGATTCCCAGCATGGGGATCCTCAGCCATCTGCTCTGTCAGAACCACGTCTGACTCCTTCAAAAGCTCAACGGGACAGATCTCCAAGTGCTCCTTTTCCTTAGGAAAAGCCAAAGCTTCCTTTTACTATCAGCTCAGCACTCAAACATGTAATTTTTTTAAAATACACAAAATACTTGATCTTTTAAAAATATATATTTTTTTAAATATTTACATTTTTAACATTGGAAAAGCCCTTCAAGACCATCGAGCCCAATTGTTCCCCAGCACTTTCCCATGCCCCCAAGTGCCACCACATCCACATGGCTTTTAAATCCCTCCAGGGATGGGGACTCCACCACTGCCCTTCCCCACATGGAATTTTTTTCACAATATCCAACCTAAACCTCCCCTGATAAAATTCGAGGTTGTCACCACACAGTAACACCATAAAACCAACACACCCAGAGAGTCAGGGACAGGATCCTTCCCTCCCTTCCCAGCTGCAGGATTTACCTTGGCACAGGAGTGAGTGAATTTGTGTTCTATAACCAGCGTTGCCGTAGCAACGATCTGCCCCAGGTTTGTGTCCTCCACCACGGTAACAAAGTAATCTCCAGACCTCTTCATGTGCTCAAAGGTTTCTGTGGACAGAAACAGAGTGGAAACAGGCAATTCAGGCTCACAGTAAACTGCAGTTAAATCTGGTATTTGCAGCAGTCTCTGACTGCAAATCAATGTGGGATCACTGGGATGATGCACCCAAGACATCAGGAAATGAAAGCCCCAGAGTGAGACTAACCCATGAAACAATAGGAATTACACAATTCCTTTTCCTTATCTGCTCAGAGAGCTCTCTTTGCTGAGCAGCTTTGCACATGGGTGCTACAAAATCAAATCATGGAATGCTCTGGGTTGAAAGGACCTTAAAGCTCATCCCAATCCACCCCTGCCATGGGCAGGGACACCTCCCACTGTCCCAGGTTTTTCCAAGCCCTGTCCAGCCTGGCCTTGGACACTTCCAGGGATCCAGGGGCAGTCACAGCTTCTCTGGGCACCTTCCCCACCCTCCCAGGGAAGAATTTCATGGAAAGAGTTGTCCAGCCACGGCACAGCTGCCCAGGGCAGTGGTGCAATCCCCAGCTGTTTGACTGGATTGAAAAGCTGTGTGGATGTGACGTGTGGGGACGTGGATTAGTGGTGGGTTTGGCTGAGATCCTGTGATTCCCTGAATCCCTGGGATGCTTCCCCCTGCCTGTCTGGCCCAGGAGTGGGATCTAAAGGGGACCTGAAGTAGGTTCAGAGAGAGATTTTGGTCAAGGGCCTGGAGGGACAGCACCAGGGGAATGGCTTCTCACTACCAGAGGGCAGGGTTAGATGGGAGATTGGCAAGAAATTCTTTCCTGAGAGGGTGATGAGGGGCTGGCACAGGTTGTCCAGGGAAACGGTGGCTCTCCATCCTGGAGAATGTTCCAATCCAGGTTGGAAGGGCTTGGAGCAACCCTTGGAGCAAATGTAGCCCAAATAATCCATCCTACCAGCTATCTAAAGCTCAGCCTAAAAACCAGTTTCACAATTTAGGCCCGTCCCAGCCAAGCAGCCCTTGGGGGAAAGCTGCAACTGGATCCAAGGCTGAGTGCCAAAGGGAGCTGAACTAATCCCTCCCTCTGGCATCAGGCACTCAGCAGCCTCACACCTGAGCAGCTTTGCTGTCAGCACCAGGATCCTTTGATTCCCTATGGAAATGCCAAGGACTGATGAGGTACTCACTGATGAACTGCTCCGGGCTCACAACTCCAGTTTCTGTCAACTGACCCAGAACCTTAAAAAAGCCTGTCAGGAAAGGAGGAGGGGAAAACAACTCTCAGTGAGAGACAGACACAACAATCAGCTCCAAACAGCAAGGAACAATCCAACACAGCTGTTTGGAGAGGGACCATCCCCATGGCACCATCCCAAAGGGATTGAACAGTGTTGAAGGATTGGCTAAAGCTCAGGAATAAGCCTGGAATAATGAGTCCAAATAATTTTTATCCAAATTCCAGAACTGAAGGAGAATTCAAGCACCAAGATGCTTGTTCATGTTGCTTTGGTATTAAAGGGTACAATATGAACAACTGTTCTCCCTCTCCAAAACCACTGTGAATGGGAACTTGTGGATTATTTGGAAGATTTTACTTGAATTTTAGGATTAAAACAGTAATCTGAATTTTCAGGGTCACCCAATACAGCAGCAATCCATGATGCCCAAAGCTCAAATTCAGGGACATGGTCACAGCCCCAAGGCTACCAGTGATCCCTGTAAGTCCCTTCCAACTCAGGATGTTCTAAAATTTCATCAAGTTGTTTATTGATAAAAATAACCCGAATCAGGGAAAATGAGCAATCCAAATCTACTGAGAGCTCCTGCAGGAAAAGCCACCAACTCAGCCCCTCAGTGTCATTTCTGGTGATGATAAACCAGGATTCTACCTCGATTTAAATCAGCTGTGCAAAGTGGCCTCAGGACCAGCCCATCCCCTGGATCCAGTGGAGAAATGGCAGGAGAAAAGCTGGTGGTGTTCTGGCTCCAGTCGAGCTCCTGCAGGATCCTGGGGTCAAACATGGGCGTGTCATCGGGCATCACGGTGGCCACGGGCATCATGGCTGCAAACAGGGATCTGGAAGGGAATGGAACAGGTAAGGCATGGTTTAATCTCTAAATAAACTGTAGCATGGCATGGGATTGTCCTCAGGGATTTCAAGGCAGGTGAATACCCTGCTGTTCAGTTTATCTGCTCAGCCTTCACCTGCAGAGTTAACAGTGCGTGCACCCGGACACGGCGCACGTCAGCCGGAGCCGCCGCACGGAGCTGGAGTGTTTATCCTGGAAAAGTCCAGCCTGATAAGGCCTGGACGAGGGTATTGAACCCCTGCAGACAGCAAAGCATCTCTCAAGAAACCTCCCAACAACCTGCCTGGCCACCATTTCCACTCCTGTTCAATTTAAATCCTGCAGTGGGGAATAAAGCACTTTTTTTTCCCCAAGCAGTCCCACCCCAGACATGTTTAATCTCTGGGGCAGGAGGTGCCACATCCCAGGGCAGGTTGATGGCACAGCCACAGCCCCAGGGCTGTCCCTGTTTGCTCTGGGTGTTGACAGAGCCCAGGCACAGCCCCACAGTGTCCTTTAACAGGGAGAGCACCAAGGGGACAGGGAGACACTGTTAATGATTAAAGTCACTGGGGGTTATTGCAGGTGACAAAGGGCTGGATTTTCCTCACTGCATCCAAGGCTTGGAGCTGCCTGGGATAGTGGAAGGTGTCCTTACCCATGGAATGAGATGGGCTTTAAGGTCCTTTCCAACCTGGAATTCTATGATAAAGGAAAATAATTCTTACTCTGTCCCCTGTGGGATACCTGGTCAGGGTTCTGGTATGAGCAGAGCTCATGAAAACTTCTGATTTCTTTATAAATCTTCAGATTGCCTGAGCCGCACCACGAACAGTGCAGCAGTCACACTCAAGTGGTCAGGCTAAATAAACAGCAGAAAGAAAAAAGTGTTTGGGATGACATTTTTTAAAATAAGACACCTCAACAGCCCAGAGAAAAAACAGAATGTTTGCTGTGGAGCATCACAGTGTAATGAGCCTCAGAAGTGAAAGTGGCTCTAGAAACCCAATTGAAACTTCTTAACTAAAAAAAAAAAATAATACAAAAATCTTTTTTTTAATGCCACCTGCTGGTAACACACTGGTCTTTAAATCCCAGCTCTCATTCTAATTTTGCATATAAAAATTTAAAAATTGCTGTTACAGCAATTAAACAGCAACACAAACTCTCATCCTGTGTGAATTTTCAAAATGAAACAGCGGGAAAAATGAATTGCAAAGAGAAACATTTCAACAGATTTCTCTGTTCCTACAGCTCAATTAGTCCAGTGTTCCTTTTCCTCTCCCCCCCCCAAATTCCCATATCAACATTTAAACAGTGTCTGTGCAGAATAAAGCAAACCTCAAACTCCAGCTCAGGGTTACAGCACACAAAGGGAAAATAAAATTTTCGATGCTCTATGAGCAATTAGTGACTAACTAAGAGTCATTTTCCTACTAACTGCTCCTGGCACAGGTGGAGCAGGACGAAGTTGCAAAAGCTATGCTGATTTTCTGGAAGCAGGAGTATGACTTAGGATAATGTCAATTAAAAAGGATTAAGGTATAAGGAAGAAAAGCTCTGGCCTGTGGGTCGCCCTGAAGTTTCCTTGGAACATCCCAGGATTTTCACACGTGTTGGGAGCAGATTATGGCCAGGGATCCCCTGAGCTGAGCTGATAAACTGGGGACACCCCCAAACCCCCGGGAGGGTCAGGGGGTGCTTGGCCAGACCTCTGCCAGATCCCCAGTTTGGGGGTGACAGAGCCCAGCTCTGCCCCTGGAGAGTCCCCACAGCTTTCCTCAGCTGAAGGAGCCCCTTGGGACAGAACAACCTCTCGAGGGGCTCCCTCCATCTCACACATGGCCCCTTGAGGGGATCCCCTCACACACATCCCTTGGGGGGGTCTCCACACCTCACAAGTACCTCGGGGGGCTCCCACACCCCCTCACCCCACACAAGGTCTCTCAGGGAATCCCCTCAGCTGAAGCTGCCCCTCGGGGGTAAATTCCTTCCCCAACCAACCCCTCAGAGGGGGGACCCCTCAACTAACACACGGCCTGCTGAGGGCACCCCCTGGCTCCATCCGTATCCTGTCGCCTCACACACAGACCTTCGGGGCAGTCATACCGAATCCCCACACGCACATACACACGCGCGCAGCCCCTCGGTGGCAGTCCCCGAGCCGAAGCAGCCCCTGAGCGGCGGGAGCCCTTCTCCAGACCGGCCCCTGGGGGGGTTCGACTCCCTCAGAGCCCCCTCAGGGCTCCCTCAGTCCCCTCAGGGCCCCCAGCCCGCACTCACCCGC
This sequence comes from Sterrhoptilus dennistouni, assembly GCA_013397095.1. Taxonomy (NCBI): domain Eukaryota; kingdom Metazoa; phylum Chordata; class Aves; order Passeriformes; family Zosteropidae; genus Sterrhoptilus; species Sterrhoptilus dennistouni. The sequence continues at coordinate 167,327 of VWZU01007856.1, read as the reverse complement.
CGCACGCGCCGNCCGCCGCCGAACGCAACCAATCGCTGCCGATCTCCGCCCCCGCTGGCCACGCCCCAAATCGGCGCCTCGCGACCTTTTGGGGCCCACCCCGCCCCTTCGCGCGGGTTGGGCGGGAGGGCGCTGTGGACACGCCCCTTCCCCCCCAGAGAGGCCACGCCCCTTCCCGCCCTCAGGGTTCCGCCAAGATGGCGGACGGTGCCGGGTGGTGATGGAGGGTCTTGTTCTGACTGGGCGCTCCCGGTGTTGTTCCCGCTGCCTGAAGGGTCTTTTCACCCCCGGAGAAGTCCCAGGGGGCTCTGCGAGGGGAAGAGTGAGGCACGACAGGCCTCAGCTCCCACACACCCCTCGCTCGACCTCAGGGGCACCAAGGCTGAGGCATTTGATGGATTTGGAATTATACAGTCATGGAATTCCAGACTGGGTTGAGTGGGAAAGGATCTTTAAAGATCATCTTGTTCCAGCTCCTGCCATGGGCAGGGACACCTTCCACTATCCGGGGTTTTCCAAGCCCTGTCCAGCCTGGTCTTGGACATTCCAGGGATCCAGGGGCAGCCACAGCTTCTCTCCCCACCCTCACAGGCAGGAATTTCTTCTCAATATCCCATCTAAACCTGTTCTCTCTCTGTTTGAAGCCATTATCTTTAACCATATCTTTATCTTTTTGTCTTTCTGGAGAGAAACTGATGTTCAATGCAGAATTTTGGGACATAAATAAACTTAATTCCAGTGTGGGGCATGTGAGGTAATCTTGATGTTCTGTGTTGAAACAGAGGTGAATCCCAAGGGATAGGTTGTCCTTGGATGAACCAGCCCTTTGGAGTTTATTCTTCACCAAAATCACTTTTTTATCTTAAAAGATCCTTGATTTGCTACCAGAGGCTCAAAAAACCACCCCAACAAGCCCTGTCCAGCCTGGCCTTGGACACTTCAGGGATCCAGGGGCAGCCACGGCTTCTCTGGGCAATCTGTGCCTCCCCACCCTCACAGGGAAGAACTCCTTCCTAATATCCCATCTAAACCCACCCTCTTTCAATTTAAAGCCTCTTACCCTGTTCCTCCAGGCTCTCACTTTGATAATAATTTTTATCTCAGTGGGATTGTTTTTTTGGAGGCTCCGTTTCTCTGCTTGGACAAGACTTGTGCTGGGACGGGCCTTGTTCAGCCTCCAAGGCTGACAGATTTCATGACTGAGGGCTTCAATTCCTTTTCAATAAAAAAAACCCCCAGCTTTGGGATCATCTCAAGAGACACTTTTATGAATAGCTGAGGTCAGGGCCTGCATGTAGCCTGCAGGAGGAGAATGATGAACGCAATAATTACACAAAACGCTTCTGAGCCATGATTCTCCTTTTCCATGTGTCTCCCCTGTTCTTTTGCCATCAGAATGAATCATCCTGTAACCGTGGAAACAATCAACATTCCTTATTTTTTGACTTCTTCAGGCCCAGAGTGACCAGATGACACACACTGACCTCCCTCCTTCCCTCCAGGCACACCCAAAATCTGGGGGCGAAGCTCCCAGACTGCAGCCAGATGAACCACTGCAATATTTAACCTTTTATTGCAAGGGGAAAGGCACAAACTGGGTGTGAGTTTCCCCTCCTATCCCTTCTCGTTTGTTTTGAGGGATTCAGAGGACTGGGAACGTCCCATCCATGCTAAAAAATGAATTATTTCATTGTTCTGCTTTGCCTGACTGAACACTGGGAGTGTGGACACATTTCCATGGTGTGAAAAATGACAGACTGAGGTTTAGCTTCACTCCCTCAGCAGTGCCTTCTCCTCGATGGAAAGATTATTTAATGGATTTGAGGGAAGATTTTAAACTTTGTGTAAATGAGTGTAGAAAGTCAATGCTTTCTAAAACCAAAACCATGCCATAACAAGGCTGTGGCCACATGGGGTCAGCCCAGCTTTCCCCACTGAGGGGAACAGAGATCCTGGACTTTTGGACAATCCTTATCCAGGTGCATCCCCCAATCGCTGTGGAGGCACATCCTGACCCAGAAGGGGAACCTGCCCTCTGGGATTTACCAGCTGAGCAGTGTCCTCTGTGTGTGTATCTCAATTTCTGACCCCCAGCGTTCCCGTCCAGGCAGTGGAATGTTGAAAAATGAGGGGAAAATGCTTTATTTTGGTTAAAACTCTTGCTCTGTGGCCCCAGCAAGGCTGAGTTTGTCAGTCCTGGAGACCATTGCTGTCCTGTTTCCCACCACAGGCGCTGACAAACCTTTTTGCACGTGGGTTTTGTAGCAGCAAGAGTCTAAACCAGAGCAGGGGAATTATCTGGATGGGAAAACCTTCCTTGTCATTCCAGGCCTTTTAAATAGTCTTTTTCCATGTTTTTTGTAGGCTTCTTTCAGGCACTGGATGCTGCAGTTAGGTCACCCTGAACAATCCCAATTCTCCCAGGTTTTCCTTGCAGGAGAGCTGTTCCATCCCTCTGATCATCTTGGTGACCTCCCCTGGACTTGCTCCAACAGCTCAATTACATTGATTGGGAAAAACTGGATCAGGGATCAGCCACTTTGCCAAATCCACACTTGAAATGGGCTTTGCTTCTTTTCTGCTGAGTAGGGACAGGATCCAGGGAAGAGCTGGAGCTGTGTTGGGGGGTTCAGGTTGGATTTCAGGGAAAGGTTCCTCCTCCAGAGGGTGCTGGGCACTGCCCAGGCTCCCCAGGGAATGGTGACATTCCCGAGGCTGCCAGAGCTCCAGGAGTGTTTGGACAGCCAGGGATGCCCAGGATGGGATTGTTGGGGTGCCTGTGCAGGGCCTGGAGCTGGACTCTGATCCCTGGGGGTCCCTTCCAGCTCAGGATATTCTCTAATTCTTTCCAAGACCAACAAGGATCCACAGCTCCCTGGTATCTCTGAGGCCAGGATTTGGCTGCTGAAGACCAAGGGGAAAGTTGAAATAACACCTTTCCACTGTTTCCTCATTTCCACATCTCCTCTCTGCTGGTTCCACTGTTGCAGCAGGGAAAAAAAACCACCATAAAACTCCAGCAAAGTGATCTCCTTTGGCTGCTCCAGCAGGGAAATTGCAAATCCATGACTGCAGGACAGCCAGAAAGATGGGAAGGGAGCCATGCACTTGTTTGATGTCAGTGTCAGAGCCTGAACACACCCAACTTTATGAGGAGAGAAAAAGTGCTCTCCTTTTCCTTGGGCTGCATGACACAAGGCAGGAAGAACGGAGAAATCCGTGCCACAATAAAAGTGTTTACATTCTGTTTTGGAAACATTGCTCAGGGCTTGGAATACCCAGGGATTAGCCTGTTGGTTCTGTTAACCTCTCATAGACAGGGCTGTATCCAGCCACAAACGGATCCTGAGGGGTGGAAATGTCTGAAGAGCTGCACAAACCAGCTTCAGGTACCTGATTTTTTGCAGAGGATCCAGTGCCTGTTTATCTCCTGGAGACAAAGATGCTGCTGTGTCTCCCTAAGTGTTTCCTGCAGACACATAATGAGGAACTAAATACCTGCTCCAGCTTAATAAAGTCAAAAGGAAACCTGGCAAAGCTCTGCTGCCATCTAGATGGCCTCCTGGGCCTGGGAAATGGCATTTCCTTGGGGTTTGGGATAGTGTTAGTGCAGTTATGGAAGGAGAAGTGCATCTGGACCGTGTCTGCCTCGCTGGAAATAATTATCCCGTCTTTAACCAAGCAGCCAAATGTAATTTAACTGCCCAGAAAGTGTTTGGAGCCACAGGGGTGTTGCAGCCCCAGCCAGCCATCCATGTTTGGTGTCTTTAGGTTTTCCCATCTTTCCTGCCCATGTCTCAAACCCATTTTTATTTTCATGGAGAAAATCCCTGCCTAAAGCTGACAACACCTCCCCTTATTAATGCTCCAATATCCTGGCTCAGAGTCCAAGTCAAGGCTTAAAAAATACAACAAAAAAAGCTCCAAGAAGAAACTTAATTGTGGCTCTCACCCTCCTTTGGACTGTGGCTATTTTATGAGAAGTGAAATAGTGTCAGCTCATCCCAAAAAATTGGAGCTGGGATAAGATCCAGCACAAATCTGATTTTGGGGTGAGAAATGGGGGATGAAGCCCAAATGGTGCTTCTGATCCCAAAGTGCTGCAGGTCCAGGGCTGTGCACATTGCAGGTGACTCTGGAGATTTGGGGTAAAAGGACATTTTCTCATCAGCCACAGGCAGAGCACTCGGGATGACAGATCTTCCCCTACAAAAGGAGCACACTGTGGATTCCATGAGCTGTTTTTTCTGGATTAGTGAGTAAATAGCAGCTTTTACCTTTTTCCTTTCCACCAAGGTGGCGCCAAGACAGCGTTTGCCCAGTGACTGTCTCATCAGTGGGACACTTAAGAAGTGCTGTGTTTCCCAAAGGTTGTGTTTCTATGAGCTCCAGTAAATTCAGGATTGAAGCTTCTCCAAAGGAAATATGCCCCTGATTCCTTGCCCTCCTCTTCCATGGGTATTGGGGGATGTATTTAAGGGATGTATTTAAGTGTCCCAAGTGAAGGACTTGAAGAATCTTCTGTGTGAGACCAGTGAGGGGCAGCTGTTCCTGGGGTTGGAAAGGGACAAGTGGCTTTGGGATCTGGGGCAGCCATGGGATCACTGAGAACTGACAAGGGACAGAGCATTTAAACTGAAAGAGAGGAGGTTTAGATTAGAGATTAGGAGGAATCTTTTCCCTGTGAGGGTGGGGAAGCCCTGGCACAGGGTGTTAAGAGAAGCTGTGGCTGCTTCTGGATCCCTGGCAGTGTCCAAGGCCAGGCTGGACAGGGCTTGGAGCAACCTGGGATAGTGGAAAGTGTCCCTGCCCATGGCAGAGGTGGCACTGGATGGGCTTTGGAGTCCCTTCAACCCACACCATTCTGCAATGCCAAAATTCTGGGATTATGCCACTGTTGTCCCAGTGGCCATCCCTGTGTCCAGGCAGCGATCCCTCCTCTGTGCCAGGACTGGGAATGTGCTCAGCCCTGCTGTGCTCACCCGTGGCCCTTCTCTCCCTGCCCTTTCTCCCTCTAGGTGGAGTTATTACACATCAGATTTCAGCTCCTTCCGTGTCTGGAGCTGCTCCTGCAGCCGTGCAGACAGTGAGGGATCCCTGCCACTGCCCGGGTGCTTCCTTGGAATTTAATGAAGCCCAGTGTACCTCGGAGAGCTCACAAGTGTTGCATTCATGGGACGGGAAAGGTGAGCTGTGCTTTGGGGGTGTGTGGACCAGGGGAGGATGGGGGGTCCCTCAAAATGAAAGGAAAACGATTAATCAGGGAAGCTCCGTGGAGCATCTTCCCTTAATTCTGCCTTATGAGCTTTTTCTCCTTTCTCTTACCTTGTGGCACAGTTGTAGGGGAGGAAGAGGAGGCAGGAAATCCCGCAGTGTTGCTTTTGAACTCTGCCTAATTAACAGCGTCATTTGGATTGATTTGGTCACAGAGGGCTTGAAGGACAATTTGAAGGTTCCAGGTGTTCTCATTTCCAGGCCCTGTGGACATCTGGGACAATGTGGGTGCTGGGGGAGCAGTTGGGCTCTTTCCTTTGCTCCACGCTGTGCCAGAGGCACATCCAACCTCGCTGTGGCATCCTGGCTCTTCATCTCCTCCACCTTCCCCCACCAGTGACATTCCCTGTTCTCTTCCAGGATGCAGCACATCAGTGCTTTGCAAGATTTACATCCCTCTCCCTCCCTGCTGTCATTTCCCTGTCTCACACACATTCCCACCCTCTCCTCCTGTTTATGGCGAGGGGGAAAAACATTCAGGACATAAAGCAGCTGCCCAAGGCTGTTAGCTGAACCCTGTGGCTCGTCCTGAGCTCCAGAGAGCCCCTGGCTGCATCCTTGGAAGTGCCTGACATGGGATTTTTCAGCTGAAAGATGATGTGGATCAGATGTGGCCCCTCCAGAGGGCCACCCAGGGTGGGACACAGCGTGGATGGGGGGCTGGAGGTGGCCTCGGGGTAGCCCTGTCCCTCTGGAAGGATGGGCAGCCTTATTCCCAGGTTTGCCGTTCCCAGGAGCTCTCCTCACCCTCGCTGCCTCGTCAGGGGAAAAGCAAAACTCACAAAACTCTTTCCTCAGGGTCACAGCAGCTCTTTGCTCTCCTGCCTAAATCTGCTGAGAGCCATGAGGGATACCAGGAACCTGGTTTTTCCCAAGTGTCCCAGGTGAGGTCTGGCCATCCCCGCCCCTGGGTGAGCAGGAATTAGATGGGCTCATTCCCCTGGGACCAGCATTCCATCTTCCACTGGTGAGGGAGAGATCAAATCTGAGCTCAGTGGGCTCAAATGCTCTGAAACAAGAGAAGATGTGGAAAAGAGGGCAAGTTTAGATGGGATATTAGGAAGGAATTCCTGGCTGGGAGGGAGGTGAGGCCCTGGCACAGGTTTCCCAGAGAAGCTGTGGCTGCCCCATCCCTGGAAGTTTTTAGTGCCAGGTCAGATGGAACTCTGAACAACCTGGGATAGTGGAAATGGAATCCCCATGGAAAAGGGTTGGAATAAGGTGGGATATAGGGCCGCTTCTAACTCAAACCATTCTGGGATTCTGTGATGATGATGATTAAGGAATTGCACAAGGGGAACAACAGAGCCACTGTCATCCCCTTCCCTGAGCCCAGTTTGGAGGGCGGTGTGGTGCCTTTCCTTGGGGTCAGGGAGCTTCACTTTCTCTGGGCACCCCTGCAGTTCCCCTGTGGCCCCTAATGCTTATTCCTGAGCTGTTCCAGTGACTCTCTTTGGGACGTGTCCCCAGGCAAAGGACTAATGGGAGTAAATCCCAGCTGGGATCAGTGGTGTGAGTCAAATTTCTAACCCAGATCCTCTCCCATTTCTCACCCCCTTCTCCAGGCAGGAAATCAAAGCCCAGCTCACTCATTAGGGACGGACCAGCTGTTGACCAAAAGCCAAAAATAAAACCCAGAGCAAATGCTTTATTTGCTCAAACTGCTGCATTCTCAGAGGAGGGGGAGTGGGAGTTTTCCAAGCAGAGGCTTCCCACCAGCTGGGAATCTGCAGCTTCACCAGGAGCTGACAGCACAGGGGAGCTCTGTTACCAACTCTTTGTCTTAGCTGGGGATCAAAGGGAAAATTTTGTGAATGATTTCAGTATCTGACAGGTTCCTGCCTATCTGAGCCACTGTGAAATATGGGATTGGCCTTTCCGAGTCACTTGGGAATTTGGGAAATATTTTGCTGCTCCTGTGTCAAGCTAAAAAAAGAAAAACTCCTGAAATGCAGCTCCACGGCCTCTTCCTCGGATCAGACCAAATGCTGATCACACTGATGTGAGCTCCCTGGCAGCTTTTCTGGGATGAACTTGGCATGTTGGGATTTCAAGCTCTTCTTAAAGAGGAATTTCCCATCCTCTCCCCCCACAGCCCATCAGCAGGGCTGGTTTCAGCTCCCAAATGGGGAAGATCCAGGTTTGCATCCCGAGGGATCGCAGACCTTCGGCCTGGGAAAAGTCCCCGCTGGCATCCTGGAATTATGAAAACCAGACGGCAGAGCTTAAAGGAGCAGTTCCTGGGGGGAGACTGAAGGCTGAAATATGTGGAACAGCTGGAGGGATGCAGGGATTTCAAAGGGAAGGCTGGGATGCCGATGGAAACGGGAGCAGGGGCTGCATTGCACTGGTGCTTACGGGAAGAGCTGCAGGCAGGGAGGAGGCACTTTATTTGTTTCGGATCTATAACATCCAGCAGATATTTATGGATCTTTTATCTCTTTAGTGCATCAGGGATGCAAATCAAAGCACCCTGCGGCTCTTGTGAGACTGAAAGCAAACAAATAAAACCCCTCCATGCTGGTCTCCAGAAAGGTTTGGAGCCACAGGAACAGGAGTGCGGTCACTGATCTGCCTGAATTTAATCAGACCCATTACACCACTCCTGGAGGGCTTTGGATCCTCACCATCCCTTCCTGCCTGGGAGATGAGGGATAAAAACACCTGGGAAATGAGGCTTGTCTGAGCCAGATGGAACCAGGCACATCCACATCCGTGTGTGGTTCCAGCTCTGGCTCTGGCGACACCAGGTCTGCCTTTCCTGCATCCCCAATCAATTCCAGGAAAATCCCTGGTGGTCCTGAGTCCCCTGTGGGGCAGCTCAGGGTGAAAGGTGCTGCTGGTCCCAGCCCTGGGATGCTCAACCCCACCAGGGGCTTGGAGAGGTCAGACAAGGCAGGGCAAGGTCGGATAAAGCTCTCGCATTCCCCCTTGGTGTGAGCACCGGGAATTTGGGAGATGATTTTACCCACAATCAGGGCAGTGCTGCTGACCACCCAGGAGCCCCTTCCTGGCCTGCAGGCTGGAAAGTCTCCAGTGTGCTTCCCGAGACGCTGCAGTGACTCATCCGCCGTGGGTTTACTATGGATTCATTTAAGGAGCTTTTTCTTCAGCCCCTGCTCACCACAGGAAAGCCCCTGGGGCGGGCGGGAGGGACGGGAGGGCTTTTGGAAACCGAAGTGTCCTGGGTGTAGGGAATAACCCAACTCCTTTTGGAGTGCTTGGAGGTCAGTTTGTGTCCGGGAATCGCAGTCATGGAATGTTTTGGGTTGGAATGGACCTTAAACATCATCTCCTTCCAACCCATGGGCAGGGACACCTTCCACTATCCCAGGTTGCTTCAGGCCCCATCCGCACAGACTTGAAAATTCCCAAGGATGGGAAGTGATTGTCCTCCCCCTCCCCACAAACCAGCAGCTTCCCCAAATGTCCCTTTTGCATCAATTCCTGTCAGCAGGATGTCTCTGTATCCAGCTCTCACCCCCTCCCTGCTGCAGGGACAGCTCTGCTGGGGAGACACTTCTTTTATTTCTGTGTTTTTAAAATATCTTTGCTTCTGCAAACCTCTTCCGCATCCAAATTTCTGCTCCGAACCCGCTCCTGCATTTGCCCATCTGCACGATATTAAATTACTTGGGCTTTTAAACGCTGTAGGAATCCCAGCCGACCCCCCAGGCCATGCCTGCCTCACACAGGCATCCAAACCCCCCTCTGCATTCGGAGAAGCGCATTTTCAGCCTGGCAGCCGGTTTGCATCAGTACCTTGCCAAAAAGTGATTTATTTTTTCCTTTTCCCCTCCTCAAGGTCCTGGAGCGGGGTCAAGCAAAAGGGAGGGACATCATCCCCCTGGCCCTGCTGCTTTTGGAGGGCTGGAGTTGTCCTGTTTTCAGGCATCTCTGCCGCTTATTTTGTTAAACTGAGGTTGAAGCAGCCCCATTGGTTTTGAATCTCCCTCCCCATCATGTCTTTATCACTGGAAGCTGGAAATAATTCCTCTTTCCCAAGCACAGCCCCCGGGTTGTGGATGCCAGGCGGTGTCACAGCTTTTCCTCCCCGAGGCTGAGTCACCCCGAGGGCTGGGGACACCCACGGGCTGGCTCCTCCTGGGTTTTGCTTTGGGTTTTAATTTGAATTACCCAAAAGAAACAACCACAGCCAGATTTCCCTCTGTCAGCAAAATCAATCTCTGTGTCTTCTCCCACCCAGTGCTGGAGCTGCAGGATCTGGGATTGGCTGTGCCTTGTGTTGCCAAGACCTCCCTCATCCTCTGCTGTTGGTTTTAATGCCCAAACACCCCAAACCCACCTGGCCTGTGATTTCCACATCCCTGGAAACCCTCTGTGCCCACCACATCCTGGTTTTCCTTTGGCTCAGGATCATGGAGCGAACAACCACAAACCTCTTTGTCCTCACTGCTGCCTGTCCCTGAGGTGGATCATCCTTCCCATGGGCTCCAGCTCTCACCATTTCCCTCCTTAATCCCTTTCCCAGTGTGTTCTTCATGCCTCCTCCTCACTCCTGTCCATTCTCAGCGTGTGGTCATTCCCATCTGTGCCCTATTTGAGATGATGTTGCTCCAGATTTTAGGAAAACCACATCATTTTTTTTTATCCTGCTCCACTCCAACATCTCATTACCGCTTGCATCTTTTCATCCAAGGAGAAAGGAAGTTTTCACCTAGGAAAGATCCTGGAAAAGCCAGCTGGCTCCTTTGGATCACCCTGTGGCCTCTTCCCTGTTTCCTGCAGCTCCAGCTCCTCTTCCCACCCGGCTTGTCCCAGCTCCCACCCTCGGGGGGCTGTGTGGGGAAAGGCTGTGGTTGACAGCAGCCTCTGCCTTCCCATGGCCCTTCCCCGACCTCCTCTGCTTTTCTGCTCAGCGTTTCCTGCCTCATCACCTCCCCCAGCTGCACATCCAGGCCGAGCCCTGCCTGGGGACGGATGGACCGAGACCACTTGATCCATCTTTTCACCTCCTCATCCTGCCTAACCTCAGGCTGAGCAGTAGGAGGTCGATATTTTTCAGGGAGCCATCCCCATCACACTCACACCCAGCTTTTGGAGCTGTTCCAGCTGTTCCTGGTGCTGCCTGCCAGGAGTGTGCTCACCTCCCTGCGCTCGCGTGTCGGAGCTGCCCGGACTTGCAGCATCCCCAAGAACGAGCCCATGGCCGTGGGGCAGGATTGGGAACATCCCTGGCACGTCCTGGGTGCTGCTCCACCCTGGCTGTGCTCTTTTTGGAGTGGGAGGAATGGCCCAGCCCCACCAGGCCACCCCTTATCCATGGATTTTATGGGGCAAGGGTGCAGCCCGTCCTGGGGCATGGGGTGTGAAAGGATCAGTGCAGAAATGGGGAGGTGAATTTGTGCCAGGAGAGGCTTAGGTTGGATATTAGGGGAAATTCCTTGATGGAAAGGATGGTCAGACACTGGAATAGGCTGCCCAGGGTGGCAGTGGAGTCACTGGAGGAATGTAAAAGCTGTGGGGGGGATGTGGGGACATAGTTTAGTGGTGGGTTTGGCTTAGATCCTGTGATTCCCTGAATCCCTGGGCTGCTTCCCACTGCCTGGGAGTGGGATCTTAAGGAGACTCAAAGGGGACCTTCAGGAGAGCTGGAGAGAGACTTTGGACAAGGGCCTGGAGGGACAGGACACAGAGAATGGGTTCCCCTGCCAGAGGGCAGGGATAGATGGGAGATTGGGAAGGAATTGTTCCCTGTGAGGGTGGGGAGGCCCTGGCACAGGGTGCCCAGAGAAGCTGTGGCTTCTCTGTGTTCCAGGCCAGGCTGGACAGAGCTTGGAGCACCCTGAGACAGTGGAGTGTCTCTCCTCTTGGTACTTAGAGATGATCTCTAAGGTTCCTTCCAACCCAAAACATTCCAGAGTTTTGTAACTTTTTGGTGGCATTTGTTTCAGCAAATAAGGCAGCAGGAGGGAGCCCAAGGCTGGCATGGGATGTCTCCATCCTACAGTTGTTGTTCATGGCCTTCCCATAGCACAGTTAGACCCCAAAAACCAGGAGTGGCAGCTGAATGTTAAATAAAAGATTTGACTTTTATTTAAAATAAAATGTATTTGAACATAGTCTTGATAGCACGGACTACGGGAACGCAACACTGGTTATTCCTTGGCATTAGGTGGGCACGGGATCCCTCCTCATTGGCGTTAAATTGGGAATGGCTTAATGAACCTGGCAGTCCTGGCCCCAGGGATCAGCTACTGAGGGTGTTGTGGCACAGCTCTGGAATCCCCTTTAACTTACATCAACATTTACTGGTAAGAAATTGTTATTTTTTGTGGGTTTTTTTTTTTATTCCTTGGTTTGTCCCCGTACCCCTTCCAGACATCCTACAGTTTACTACAGTTTACTGCTGATCTATGCAATATCCTAGCTGGCTTGTGAGACTAGTTACAAAAAACTGTACAACTTTATAAAATTTGTGTTTTTTTACATTAGTTACACAAAAAACCTTTACTTCATAAACCTTTTACTTCATATCATAATGAAAAAATTTGCATATCAGAGGCAGAACAGTGACTATGCTGGTGAATACTAAAAAGTGTCATAATACAATACGGTGTACAAATAAAATTAAAAACAAACAAAAAAAAGAAGACAATATAAATGATTATCAAAAGGCAAGTTAAACAAATAAAACCAAGCTATAACAGACTAACAGAAGATAATCTTCGAGGCCACACAAAACTATCCTCAAAGTCATGTCAGGCACCTTCAGAGTCCTGGTGTAGTGTGAGAGGAGAGATGGCAGCTCTGCTCGGGAGCAGGACGACTTCAAACAGGTCAAATGTACAGAATAAAAACACACAAAAAAAAAAGGAAATAGAACACTCATGCATTAAACATGATAAATAGACTTCATATAGGTTAGCCCTGGATGGCTTTGCAAGAAGATGGCTTAGAGTTCTCTTCAAAAATTGGCTTTTTAAAGTCAGTTAAATCTTTATCCTGATCTGCCCAACGGAGTCTGGATCTGTGGGTCACCCTGCCCGGACACGGTCTGGTTATAGCAAATTAACAGAAGTGCTCGTTAGTGCACACAGATTAACTGGTCTGGTAATGCAAAAAAAAAAAAGAAAAAAACCAAAACCAAAAATCCAATTATTAAAAAAAAAAAAAAAGGAAAAAAAAAAAAAAAGGAAAAAAAAAAAAAAAGGAAAAAAAAAAAAAAAGGAAAAAAAAAAAAAAAGGAAAAAAAAAAAAAAAGATATATTTCAAGCTTACTTTATTAAGCAGCATTATCTCAAAGGACAGCTTTGGAAAGTTAAACATGAATATGGCCGTGGGGGGTGTTCCTGTGGGGGCGAGGCTGGCGGGGCTCACACCCAGCCACTGGTCAGTTTGTAGAACATCTCCTCATCCAGGCTCTCGTTCTGGTCCTTGGCCCTCGTGGACAGGAAGATGTAGCCCCCGATGAACTCGTGCACCACCTTGCAATCCACCTCTGTGCAGATGAACGACACCCGCACCTCGTCCGCGAACTCCACTGTCACCTGCGGGGCACACACGGCTCAGCCCTGCCCTGCCCTTCCCCAGGGAAAGGCTGCTGCCCTTCTCCCTGATCTTTCTGAGTGTTTGGATGGTTTTTTCAGTGCCTAAGCAAAATTATGTGGTGCCAATGTAGGAGTGAGCCCAGAGGAGGCCAAGGGCTGGATTTCCTCTGCTCTGGGAGGGCTGGGGGTGTTCACCTGGAGAGGAGAAGCTCCAGGGAGAGCTCAGAGCCCCTGGCAGGGCCTAAAGGGGCTTCAGGAGAGCTGGAGAGGGACTGGGGACAAGGGATGGAGGGACAGGACACAGGGAATGGCTTCCCACTGCCAGAGGGCCGGGATGCATGGAATATTGGGAAGGAATTCTTCTCTGTGAGGGTGGTGAGGCCCTGGCACAGGGTGCCCAGAGAAGCTGTGGCTGCCCCTGGATCCCTGGAAGTGTCCAAGGCCAGGCTGGACAGGGCCTGAAGCAGCCTGGGATAGTGGAAGCTGTCCCTGCTCATGGCAGGGGGGGAATGAGGTGATCTTTAAGGTCCCTCCCAACCCAAACCATTCCAGGATTCTGTGAATGGTGATTTGGCCTTTAGGATCCTTATGAGCTCCTGGCTCCTTTAAATATCCTATGACTTTTATTCAAATATTTAGATACTGAAGTATCTTTTGTTGCCTTTTTTATTGTTTTCTATTTATTTATCCATCCATTTATTTATTTAAATTACCATTACCCCCTGTACTTCTCCATGACTCAGAAACAATCCCCCAAGTGTGTTTCCACCTCTCCATGGTGAGCACATGGCCACACTTTCCCTGCTTGCAGAGAAAAAGAGATTGGGCACAGACCTGTTGAAGTCTGGGCTTTCTTTTCACTTTTCCCTGGTTTTCTAACTTGAATTTTGGTCACAGAAATACTTTATGGGGGCTGGGGGAGCTCATTCTGGAGTGACTGAACAAACCATTCATTTATTGATGCTCTTTCTCTTTTTGTCCACCCCGTCACTGACAGCTCTGCAGGAGGGATGGGATTCCCAGCAGAGTATCCAAGCTGCATAATTGGGATATCAGGGCTTGCAACTGAGTCAAAACAATGACTCTGAGGCAGGGGGGGAAACTGAGTAACTTTTCCAGCAACTCTTAATGAGCAGCAAACTGCAGGGGAACAGCCCTCTTGTATCCCTGGCAATTTAAATTGTGTGTTCTGCCAAAAAGGAGCCCAAAATTTTGTGCATCCAAATATAACAGCACGGGGAAAACCCATCTCAGAGCCTGGGGAAGTAACTACTCAGGGTTTTTTTTGCTATTTACATGAAAGTCTGAGTTGTATAGCAAATTAAAGGAATTTTAGTATGGATAAGGCCCTGTATATTTGTGTTATGGGTTAGGATGGAGCACCAGGGCTGAGGTTTCACTTCTTTAAATTGTGTGGGGTTCAGAGAATGGAGAAAGTAATTTCTGGCTACATGAGAGAAAGATTCAGGGTTTTTTCTTGAGGGTCACACACAACTCCACCAAGTGCCTAAAGGGACTCCAAGAGAGCTGGAAAGGGACTTGGGACAAAGGATGGAGGGACAGGACACAGTGAATGGCTTCTCACTGCCAGAGGGCAGGGAGAGATGAGATATTAGGAACTGGGAATTCTTCCCTGTGAGGGGGGAGAGGCCCTGGCACAGAGAAGCTGTGGCTGCCCCTGGATCCCTGGAAGTGTCCAAGGCCAGGTTGGACAGGGCTTGGAACAACATGGGATGTGAAAAGTGAAAAGTGTCCCTGCCATGGCAGGAGGTTGGAACAAGATGAGCTTTAAGGTTCCTTCCAACCCAAACTGTTTGGGATTCCAGGACTCCCAGGGAGTGGTGCCTCACTGACAGGAGAAGGGGGAAGAGGACGGGGGTCAAACACCATCTCACCATTTTGATCTCCCAGTTCACGTTCCACTGTTTCATGTTGCTGAAGCGCCAGGTCTTGACGGCGTCGCCCGTGCTGGCGTCCATGCGGATCAGCCGGTTGTAGGCGATGCCGATCAGCTCATCCTTCTTCCCACCCTGGAACCTGCCAGAGGGATTGACAGAAACAAGCCTGTGAGACACAGAAACCCAGCAGCTGGCTTGACTTGTAAAATCATTTGTACAAATCGTTAGAAACTTGTGATTTTCATTTCAGCTGCAGCACAACTTTCCCAGCCAAGGATGTGCCACAGGGATGGTCTTCTCCATGGCAAGGGATTGGAATGAGATGATCTTTGAGGTCCCTTCCAACCCCACCCAACCCAACTCAATGCAATGCAACCCAATCCAACTCAATCTAATCCAATCCAACTCAATGAAACCAAATCCAATTCAACCCAACCCAACGCAATCCAATCCAACACAACCCAACCCAATCCAACGCAATCCAACCCAAGCCAATCCAATCCAACCCAACCCAATCCAACCCAACTCAACCCAACACAATCCAACGCAATCCAACACAATCCAACCCCACCCAACCCAACCCAACCCAATCTAATCCAATCCAACCCAACTCAACCCAACACAAGCCAACCCAACCCAACCCAAGATGATTCCAGGATATTTAACTCACTCCCTGTATCCACTCAGGAAACTCCCCCAGCCCTGCAGTCCCACCCACCTTGCATTGAAGTGCGTGATGCCGAACTCCGGCAGCGACTGCCAGGCTTGGATAAAGCGCATCTTGGCCTCGATGAGGCTCATCTGGGCCACGTTCTGGTGAGCCTCCAGGATGCGCGCCGTGATCTGCGGGCGGCGAGACACAGCGGGGTCAGGGGACAGGGGACCTTGGTGCCCCCTCCGTGTCACGCGCACGGGAGCGGCTCCGGAGGCGTTTGGGAGCCGCCGCGGATCCGAGTGCGGATAATCAATAGTTCCTCCCCTGAGGTTTTATTTCAGCTTTGAGCTGCTCGGAGCCCACGTGGAGCTTCCCATCTCCAGATAACAGGAAAGCAGACACAGCTCAGAGCTGTCTGGAGGCAAAGAGCCACTCATGCTCTTGGGGAACTTTAAGGATGTGAGCGAACAACAAGGCAAATTTCTGGCGTAGGGATTCCAGTTTCACCCCAAAAATCACTGGGGATTGTTATGAAAACCAACCAGGGCACGAGTGTCACAGGGGAGGATGCAGGTTTTGTTAGTGCTTTCACCGCTGCTCTCTAAACCAAAGGGGTTCTAGATTAAGTTCATTTTAAGTTTATCTTAATTTTATTGTTGCTGTCACTTACCAAGTCTCTTACATAGCCTGGCTGAAGATGGCAAGGCGAAATGAAAAAAAAAAGAGAAGGAGGCAGAAAGAAAAAAAAGCAATCAGAAATATGGCAATAAAGCAAAGAAAAAGTGTAAATTAACTGCAAACCAAAGTTCAAGCAAAAAAAAAACAAACCAAAAACAAACCAAAACAAACCACATGCACAATTCCTTAGGTGGAAAAGCAGCCAAAGGGAATGTGAGCAGGGACAAGCGAGCAGAGACTGGCCACTCATGCTGGCCCTGCTGGAGCACTGGAGTGATCTCAGCTGGGCCCTGGTGTTGTGGAGAGATGGTTTTGGTCCTGAGATGGTTTAGGATAGATTTCAGGAGAAGGTTCCTCCCCCAGAGGGTGCTGGGCACAACCCAGGCTTCCCAGGGAATGGGCACGTCTCCAAGGCTGCCAGAGCTCCAGGAGTGTTTGGACAGCACTGCCAGGGATGCCAGTGTGGGATTGTTGGGGTGTCTGTGCAGGGCCTGGAGATGGACTCTGATCCTTGTGGATCCCTTCCCACTCAGGATATTCTGTGATCCTGTGATCCTGCTGTGGGGTGAAGGAGAGAGTGAAGCTGCCACTTCAGAGGTGGGTTCATGCCCTCACTTCCCTCTCCACATCTCTACACAAACTCAAGACCACTCTCTGGCTGGAGAAGCTTGAGAGGAAGCTCAGGAGCTCACTCTGAGCTCAGCAGATCCTTCTACTTGGGATATGTGGAGAGATGATTGGGATTCTTTTTCCAGGGAAATATTATATTATTGGGATAAAACCTTATATATATTGGAATAACAAGCATATGAAAGGAATATCAGCTGCGCTTCCCAGGGATACGTCTGCCCTTGCTGGCTCTGACGCCGAACTCTGGCAGGGCATCTGAGAGCTCTGAAAATCCTTATTTTGGGTTGTTTTTTGTTTATTTAAGATTTGGTGCTTCCAATCTCAACCTGCCAACTCTACACTGCTGCATGTGGAGACAAACATCACCCCAGTGGGTCTGGGGCTGGTGAGGACCCAGAGGCTCCATAAATCCACGGCCAATTCCCATTCCAGCACCTCCTGTGGGCTGCACAGCCTCCTCCTCCCCCTCCGCCTTCCCTGTGCCGGGGCCACTAAAGGACCCTTGCGGTCGAATTCCTGACATTCCTGCAGCCTCCATCCCTCATTCCTCTCAGCAAACATCCTCTGCTTCTCCAAGCTTTGCTTCTGGCCACCAAGGAAAATCCTAAATCCACTCCTGAGCTGATGCCTGTGAGGGCCCTGGTGTCCACACCATGGCCACGTCCTGACTGGGATCATCCCCATCGTGCCCATCCCTGCCATTCCACGGATTTTATTTTTATAACCAGGATACCTGCACAGTAAGCAAGTTTTCCAAGGTAATATTTTTCCAGGTGCCTTTTACCGGAAACTTAGAAAGTATTTTATATATATAAACATATGTATCTATATATATGTTAAAATAGTATATTTATGCAGCCTCTCCTCCATCCAAGTGGATATAAAGGCTTATTCAGGAGAATAATAAGGGCTATATAAAATATAACTCCACTGCCAGGAAATCATCGTGCTGTGCCAATAAAAAGTTGTATTTTTCCGGCTTCTCTGACTTGCAGCCTTCTTCTGGGCTTGGAGAAATCATATCCAGCCCCAGCCAACAGCCTGAAGGATTTAAGTCACCAAAAGGCCATGGAGCAATGCTTTCCTTATTTTCACTGCTGTTCTGACATATAATTCTCTTCAAGAGAATCCTGCATTTATTCCCAGTGCGGAACAGTTCAGCCCTGTCAGGCAGGGATTGGATGGAGCGTGGATGGAGTTCAAGCACGAGTCACAGCAACTCAAAACCAAAGCAATGCTCCAAGGACTGGCATTTGGAAGCAGTGGAAAAGCAAAGACAGAAATATGCAAACCGTATTACAGCCAAGTGTGGATAAAGCACTGCAAGCAACTGCAACTCCGCTGATCCCGGGGATTTCTCCATGGATTCTGTGCAGGGGAAGGGGTTTTAACCCCAGCACCGGGCAGAGATGGGGCAGCAGGGGCCAAACCATTCCCGGAATGTGTTTAAAATAAACATCAACCAATTTTGAATCTATTTCCAATTGAAGGTTCCCCGCCGTGTCCGTGTGCTTCACAGAGCACGTGGCAGAACCCCGGTGCTGGGTGCCATCCCCAGGTGCTGGATCCAAACCACACCCTTCAGTCCCACGTCATTTTAGTAACCACGTGCATCCCAGTGAGTGAGGACATCCAAAACATCCAAACCACGCCGTGTTAAACACCAGCCACTGCCGGGGACGCGCGTCCAGCCCGACCAACGCCGACAGCAGCCCCTACCTGTTTGTTCTTGTACTTCTTCAGGTAGCGAGGAGAGACCAGGCACTCGGGGTTGATGTCGGTGTTGATCTGCTCTGGGATCAGCTGCGGGTCTGGGTTCAAATGCTGCATTTTCAGGAAGGACAGGATGTTCTGCACTTCCATGCCGTAGGAGCTGTCGGCCATGGTCTTGCCCTTGGAGGCCAGGCGGCAGGCGGCCATCCAGCTGGCGTACTGCGTCTCCTGCCCCCCAGAACAGGGACATGTGTCTGTCACAGCCATGGGGGGACCACCAGACCCCTCAAAAAAACACCCCGTGGAGTCCTCATTCCCCTCCCAGCCTCCAGAGATTCCAACAGGCGCAAAGACAGGCAGAAACCCAACCAAACCCAATCAACGTGTGGCCAAACCCCAAACAACAAAGCCAAGGCTTATTTTCTGCTCCAAACTCACAGGTGACTTGGAGCACATCTGGAATGCTGAGATCAGACAGGTGACAGCATTTTCTATTTGTTTTTTAATGAACAACACCTGAGCAGGATGGTGGGCAAAGGGCAAAGAGGTGGCCAATCCAAGAGATGAACTTACATTGTCACAGCGCAGCCAAATCTCGTTCATCCCCTCTGCCACTGGAATCAGGAGTTTGATGTTGAACTTCTGACCAGAGATGTTCACATCAGGGGTAACTTCACATCCTGCAATGAGGGAGACGGTGTTTACCAGGGGTGTGAGGAACTGTGATTTAAAAAGTGGCAAAGAAAGTGAAAGAGGAAAAGAAATAGCAAAGCTCCCTGACTCAAAAGTCTCCGATGGCATCTCAGTGCTGCCAAAGGTTTGTCCCACACCTCTGATGGGATGAACATTCCACACAACAGAGAAAAAAAACCTGTGTTAGATGTCCCTTTTTCCAAGTGTCAGAAAAATGGGGGGGAAAAAGCAAGACCTGATCTGAAAGCAATGAAGCCAAAGTGAACACGCACCCACAGAACTCCTGGATCCTGCCTGGAATCAGAAATGGATCCAGTGGCTGGCAAACACACCAAAATCTCCATGAAAGGATAGAAAAAGGTGACTGGACGGGTGTTGACTCTCACCCTGATACCCCTCAACATTATTTATGAATGATGGGATGCCGTGAAGTGTTTCAGGCCAGGCTGGGTGGGGCTTGGACCATCCTGGTTTAGTGGAAGGCGTCCCTGCCCGTGGGAGCGAGGTGGAACTGGATGGGCTTTGAAGTCCCTTCCAACCCAAACCATTCAGAAATCCCTGAATGGATCCCAAATCCCATGCTTTGGCTGCTGCAGCCAGCAGCGAGGTGTGAGTATCCTGCTCCTGGTGCCTGGAGAGAATTCCAAGTGGTTGTGTAAACACAGGGGGCGATGAACCGACTCAGCCACGGCGTCAACGCCGCCTCCCAGATTTCTGTAAAGTGCCGTCACAGCAGATTTGTCAAAAGCTCCCAGAAAGGTCCTGGGGGCCAGGCCTTGCTCTCACAGCAGCCTGAGGTTGCCTGGCATCCCCCCTGCTCCTGCCTCCACGGGGAGAACAGACAAACTCACTGCAGCTCCGCAGCTGCCGGAGCAGGAATGTTTCACTTGACCTAAGGACAGGCAGCCACCGTAGGAATTTCAGCTCTGGAGTGAGGCTGCTCCCAACCAGCAGCAGGGAGAGGAAGAGAAATAAAGGCAGCAGAGGAAGAAAATAGTGTGTTCCTTCCAGTTTCTGCTGTGGGAGTCAGTGCAATCCTTTGGATAACTGACAAAAAAAAGAAGGGCAGGTGGAAAGTTGGAAAAAGGTTTCCTCCAACCCAAACCGTTCTGTGGCTCTCCAAGCTCTCTTCCCAAGCTATTGGGGGGCTGATGGTGCTTCTCCATGGGATCACACTGTAATCACACTTAGAAGCCTAAGTCTGTCCCACAATATCAAACCCAGCCACCTCATTCCTTTACACACCTTTACCCAACCCCAGGATGGAATTCTGAGATGATAAAGCAGCAGGAAAACAAGATGCAGGAGGAGCAGCTTATTCCTGGAAGAAAAAGCAGCTTATCTTACCCCAGCCTTGTGCTTCTCTTACCTCTCAGGTTCATCTGGTGAGCAGGAGTCCCGTTGGATTCCTCTTTGCTTTTGTAGCAGGAGATGGAGGTATCTTTGAAGGTGCACCAGTAGGGCTTGTAGCCTTTCAACGTCAGCTTCTTGGGCCTGCAGGACACGTGGAGGGACATCTCATTTGGTCTGAGCTCCTAAAACAAGCTGCTCCCCAGGAAACCTCAGTATTTCCTCAGAATTTCAGCCCTGGCAAGCTGCTGTCAGCAGCCTGGGTTGTTCCCAACCCTGCCTGGGGGCTCAGCCATCCCTTCAGTGCTGGCTGGAGGAGCTGAGCTCCAGTTCCAAATTTTGGGCTCTTCAATCCCAGGGAGATAATTTGGGGCAAAGTGGGGGGAGCTGGAGGACTGTGCTACAAAAACACAGGAGTCCATGAACCACTGCAAAATCTGCCTCTCCAGCCACCACATGAAACTGGAACCACTCTTCTGAGGCTCCGAGGGGAAGCAGCACTTCCAAGGACGTGTCGGTCACGCACACGCCTGAGCGCACTCCTTGTTTTCTTTTTAAACACTCCACAGCACAAAAGGTTCTGTTCTTCTCTACAGAAAGCCATGGATTTTGCTCAGTTCTGCAGGAGAACTGATGGCCCTGCAAAGTGAAGCAGCCTGAACTCATCCCAACACAAGCCCAGAGCCTTCAGAGGGCTCCGAGTATTGGAATATTTTAACCTTCCCTGATTTCTAAACCTTTTTCTAATGCTGGATCTGCAGCCTCTGATGCATTTATTGTATTTTCATGTCAGAAACAGCTGCTGAGAGTGGTTTAGATGGGATATTAAGAAGAAATCTTTCCCTGTGAGGGTGGGGAGGCCCTGGCACAGGGTGCCCAGAGAAGCTGTGGCTGCCCCTGGATCCCTGGAAGTGTCCAAGACCAGGTTGGATGGGGCTTGGAGCACCCTGGGATAGTGGAAGGTGTCCCTGCCCATGGCAGGGGGTTGGAATAGGAGGGTCTTTAAACTCCATTCCAATCCAAAACACTCTGTAATTCTATGATTTTATCTGGCAAGGGCAGTAACCTGGTTGGCAGGGGAGAGAGAACCATTCCAAATCTCCACAGCCACACCAGGCACATACTGGGACACGTTTATAGGAGTTAAATATATGGAATAAAAGGAACATGCACTGCTCCCCCAATTATCCTCTCCAGCTGAAATGTGACAAGAGGCACATCCAAAGCTGGGACAGTTCTAAACATTGCACCATTTAACATTGGATTTCTGTCACTAAAATAGCACCTGAGCCCCATTTTTAGGAGCAAACGGATTTCTGTGTTCAATCTAACAGCCCCAAACCCCAGCCCCAGAGTTCAGGGCTTGCACTGAGTGAGGAACCAGCAGCTCCTGGCTGCTCCATGCCCTGGCCCTCCAATTTGCAGGCAATTAGCTCCCAGAGTGGTGCCTAATTTGATTGGCAAATCAGCAGATCAAGGGGAAGAACAAGTTTTTTGTTTGTTTGTTTGTTCAAGGGAGGGAAGAAACAGGCACTGAGGCACAGCCTTGAAACTTTACCCCAATTAAGCCAGACCACAAGCACAGACAGAGGCAGAGACCTCGTTAATTCACCTCCAGAGAGGGAGTTTTCAGAGCAGAGAGTGCCAGGTTCTGGCTCCAGAACCAAACAATTCATAAAATAAAGGCTTGTTCCAGAGCTACTTCACTGTCTGCAGCATTCTTCCCCCCCACTATCCTACAGCTCTGCTGTGAAATCCCATCAAGTGTTTCCAGCTTCCAGAACTTTCACTGCAGCAGCAATAAATTGCAAAAGACGGTCGTGGCTGCCAAAAATGTTCCTCCAAGTCCAGACGCTGCCGTTCCCCGATTCCATCAACCGCCAACTGAGTCAAAGCAAGCTATAAAACCCCCCCTAAATCCTGAGCAAGCTGGGAGAGGGGCAGAGTCAACTTAACCTGCTCTTTTTGGCATGGAGAGACCGGGACCCTGGCTGGATAGAATTCCTCCAGCCTCCTGCAGACCAGGAGAAGTCTTTGAGGGAGGTTTTTAGGTTTCATTCCTCATTTTAGGATGGTTTGTTCTCTCCTGGGCATTAAATGTGTTAAAGAAACATCCCAGCACACACTGCAGAGCAGGAAAACACCTTGAATTTTGTATTTAAGAACCAATCAACCTAAGTGTTGAACATTTTGACTATCATAAGGCCGGGAGATAAAAAAAGAAGAGGAAATGAAGAGGCAGGACCATTAATTATTCACAGCCATTACCAGTTCCACAAGCAGCTCTTCCCATCAGCACTTACTTGAAGACTTTAATGTAGTCGGCGAGCTCCGGGATGGAAGTGATGTCACCCTGCAAATCAAAGATTATCCCATTCACTCCCAGCAGTGAGATCAGGAGAGAAGGGATGTGGTGCAGGGGAAGGAACCAGGAGCACCATCAGGGCTTAGGGGTTGTGAAACTGCTCCTGAGAAAGCTCCAGCCACTTCCCAGGAGAAGCGAGCAGTGAAAAATCCAAGGCCCAAGCTCTGCTGTTTTGAAAGCAGAGGACAAGGCTTGGTTTCCCTTTGAGGAATTCCTGCTGCTGCTGGAGCCAATTCCCAGCCGCGGGGTCACCGGCGGTCACGGCAGCAGCGTTTGCACAGGGAATTTTCTCCTCCCTTCACTTATTCCTGATGCTCTAAACAAAAGGGGAAGAGGCACCTCCACAGAGAACTGACTGGGGAAGGGATTTCTAAGCCCGGAAAGATTTTCTTTTCTCCACAGAATTTTTTAAATATTGAGTTTAAATTAATTTTTTTTTTTTTTTTTTTTTTTTTCTTTGGGGTGTCCTATCTCCTCTNAATATTGAGTTTAAATTAATTTTTTTTTTTTTTTTTTTGCATCAGGGGGGCACTTGCGATTCCCAGGAGCTGGAAGTAAAAAAAAAATATTTGGGGGACAGGGAAAGGGAGGATTGCTCCAGGAGCTTCCAGTAGCAGGACAGTTTACTTTCAGTCTGCAATGAGAAACTGTTTACAGACACCAGAGGGAAAAAAATGCAGAATCTAAACAAACAATCCAGTAATTGCCCATTATCCGTATTCAATTACTCGAATGCATCTGGAAATGGCTCCTGCTCCAAAGCCCTACGGAAAGGGATGGGTTTTTTTGGATGAATCACTGTCCTCTTCACTCCTGTCTGGCAGGGACTGTTCCTCAGTGATGTGTTTCAAATCTGGTTTTGCAAAAGGAATTAGAAAATATGTCGCGGTGATAAAGATTTGTTGTTATTTCTGCTTTGTACTGCAAAGCTCTGCTGTTGTTAATGCCAATAAAGCGTCTAAGGATGGATGTAGCTTCAAAAAGACCCGTCATAAACACTTAAAAAATTATATGAAGTGTAAAAGTGGAAAATTTCAGAGATTTTAGGGTTGGAAAGAGATGGTTTAAATGTGCAAAATGCCTGGAAAAGCTGTGCTGGGCCAAGGCTGACAGGACTGAGTCCTTTTAATGCACTTTAATTTTCAGGCTTTATATTTTTAAAGGTGGAAAACCAGTGTTAAACCAGCTTCAATATCAAGAAAAAAACCCCAAATGCTCTGAAATAGAGACCTAGGCTAAAATCCAGCCTAATAAAAATAGGGTTTCATGAGCCTAAATTAGTTCTGAAAATCCAGCAGCTGCTTTAGGTGCTGTAAAACGTGAATTAGAAACAGTGGAAGAGGAACCTTAACGTGGAAAACTCAGTTATTTGGGAAAGTCAGTAGTGAGGATAAAAAACCAACTTAATTTTTATTTAGTTTTCCATTATTTCATCAGGAGGATGGCTTGGTGCAGGAGGGATCAGTAAGATCCTGACTCCTCCAAGACTTTTCCAGATGGTGCCCAGGGTTCCCTCTTTCCAGAACTATCCCTTGGTATCTAAACCCCCTGTATTTTAAAGAAAATATTCTTGGGGTGTGGGCAACCTTCTCATCAGAATTAGAAGGAAAAAAAGGAAATAAACGAGGTTGGATGATTAGAAAAAATTCCCTGCAGCCCTTACCAGGATTGTTGACGTCTTGCCACCTTCCAAGGTGATTTCCAGGTCTGAGAGCGCGGCGTCCACCTCGTCCACGTCCTTGTCACTGTGGTTCAGGTGGTTTTCCGAGGACATGATGGACAATTTGTTGATGTGGTACTGGAAGGCAAGGCCAGGGTCACACCTGGATGCTCCTGTGAGCCCAGGATCCCATGGGATCATCATGACACAGCTGCCATGTGCCCTAAACAAGTTGGGAAACCAGAGTGGGAAACCAGGAGCAGAGACCAGCAAATACTGAGAGGGTTTGCTGGGTCAGGAATGACCATCTTGGATGTTTCCAGTCCAAGGAGTCTCCAGGTGCTGATCTCTGAAGGAGATCTCTGGACTCTGCAGGGCAGAGCTGCTCTTTCCACCAGGCTGAGGTTGGAAGGGACCTCTGGAGGTCACCTGGTCCCACTCCCTGCTCCAGCAGGGCCACCTGGAGCTTTGTCCAGGACCACATCCACCTGGCTTTGGAGTAACTCCAGGGATGGACATTCCACAGCCTCTCTGGGCAAACTGTGCCAGTGCTCAGTCACCTCCTGGTATGAAGATGCTTCCTGATGTGCAGAGGGACCCTTCTGTGTTCCAGGCTGTGTCCCTGGTCTCTGCTCCTGCCACTGGGCACCTCTGTCCATCCCCTTTCCTGCCTCCCACAAGGTGTTTATGGATATTTGTAAGATCCCCCATCCCTGGAAGTGTCCAAGGGGAAGTTAGACAGGGCTGGAACAACCCTGGATAGTGGAAGTGTCCCTGCCCATGGCAGGGAGTGGAACAAGATGACCTTTAAAGCCCATCCCAACCCAAACCATTGTAGGATTTTACGTCTTTGCATCTGTTTTCACCCCAGAAAACCAAAACATCCATAAAATCTCACAGGAAGGACCGTGCCCAACCTACTCTGGAGCACATGGATGTAAACTGAGTCATTATATTTCTCCTTTCCTCTCTTATTTTTCCTGGGAGGAGCCCTTGGAGCAGGCAGCCCTGCTCCTGAGGGGGATATTTCTGCATCCTACAGCTCCAAGGTGTGCCAGA
This sequence comes from Sterrhoptilus dennistouni, assembly GCA_013397095.1. NCBI lineage: Eukaryota > Metazoa > Chordata > Aves > Passeriformes > Zosteropidae > Sterrhoptilus > Sterrhoptilus dennistouni. The sequence continues at coordinate 141,841 of VWZU01007856.1, read as the reverse complement.
CCACACAGAGCAAATGCCTGCCACCCCTCTCATGGAAGTCAATAGCAGGTGGAGCATTTATGCCAAATGACACTGAGTATTTCATAAAACCAGATAAATAAATAGTTCTGGGAAAGCCACAGATTATCCCCAGCTGGTTTGGGGGCAGAGAGCCAGAAAGGCACAGTTCAGTAACCCCGTGTTCGTATGGGATGGGTTAAGAAGGACAAAACTAAAAGTTAAGATAGATATAAATATGTTTGGTAAAAGCAGGTCAAGTTCTTTTTCTTGAGGGATAGTCAGTGGCAAATATTTAAATTATCTCATAAACTCCAGTGAGGATCTAGAGATGGGAAATGATCCAACTTCTACCAGCACGAGAAGGCTGAGCTCCCACCAGAGACAAGGTGAGGCTTAAAACACGGTTTTAAACTGAAGAAGGGATGGTTTAGCTGAGATGTTGGGAAGGAATTCTTCTCTGTGAGGGTGATGAGGCCCTGGCACAGGTTTCCTAGAGAAGCTGTGGCTGCTCAATCATTGGAAGTGTCCAAAACCAGGTTTGAGCACCCTGGGATAGTGGAAGGGGGTTGGAACTGGATGAACTTTGTGGTCTCTTCCAACCCAAACCATTCCAGGATTCCGTAATTGTGTTTATCAGATTAATGAGCAGAGAAATCTACGAACACAACCAAGTCTAACCCACACCAGGGGTGTCTGGGGCTGTCCCTCACCTGCAGTGCTGCAAACATCATCATCTCCTCCTCCGTGCACTCGATCTCCTCCAGCAGGATTGCCCACTTGGACTGCTCGTACAGCTGGTTGATCCTGATCGCGTCGTACTGCGGCAGAGAAACGTGGAATGCTTGGAAAATCAGGAGCTCAGCTCAACACAAACCACCCCACCCAGGTGCTGTGCTGGATCCAGCACCTGGATCTGGAAGTGGATCCCTGGAAGCTGTCCCTGCCCACAGCAGGGGGTTGGAATGAGATGGTCTTTAAGGCCCATTCCAACCCAAACTGTTTTGGATTCTGTGCTCTCTCATCTCAACACAACACTTTGATCTGAGATTGAACATCCTCTGCCACTGACAAGAAGTGGCTTTAAGAACTCTTTAAGCACCTCTAGCAACACCTAAAAACCCTGGTATACAGGAGCACAAATCCTGAGTTTTATGCCTGCACAACCAATTTTCTAACTTCCATGTTCTTTGGGAGATTTACCAACGCAACAGCACGTTACAGATCTGGGCATCCTTTGCTCCAAAGGATGGAAATCTCAAAATGCGAGCGGAACAAGGAGCTCTGTACCTTTGGATTCAGGTCAAAAAAGCTGTAGTACTTGAACCGGAGTAGCAAAGCCTCGTTTTCTTTCACCTCCTGCTCCATCAGGGATCGGGACGAGTCCAGCCACCTGTGAATTGCCAACACAGGATAACACACACGGGAACGCTCCGGCAGAGCCGCCATGACCCTCTCAAGAACACAATTAAAAACCAGCAAAAACAAACCGCCCCCCCCCCCAAATCCTCATCTCCTGAACTCACCCTTGGTTGATTTTGGCCTTATCAAGCAGCGTCTGGGGCTTGTACATTTTGGCTAAGGACTCCGGGGAGGTGACGGGCTGGCTCACGGCCAGGATTCCCGGGTTGCCCTCGGACAGGGCGCTGTCGCCGAACCAGGCGGACGTGGGGGACAGGGGGCTGCCGTCGTGGGCGTCGTAGGTCGGCGTCATCGTTTTGCTATAGAGTCCTGGGCTTGAATAGATATTTCCTACCAGCGAGGGGAATAAAAGCCAGGAATTAGCCTAGGGACAAGCCCCGCCTGCTCCCGGCCGCGCCAGCTCCGTGCAAACGCGGAGCCGGCGAATGGAAAACCTTCCCTTTCCGTCTTTCCGCTATGGGAAAACACTGCGCTGCTTGTTCTCCCATGAAAACCTGTCCCTTGCCTCTCTCTTGGCTCTTCTCTGAGAGCAAAACTGATGGAAAACTCATTCCAGCCCAAATGATGGGAAAAGACTCAGGTGTCCCACACACCGGGAAGCTCCTGCCCCCTGAGTTTCTGTGGCACCTGGGACATGAGTGGCCCCCGACTTACCGGCATTACCTGTTGCTTAAAGATTTTTGGAAGTCAAAAGTTTTAGAGGAGCAGGAAAATAAACTAAGGGTGCAGCCAAAGAGACCACAGGCAGAGGGCAAAAGTCCTATTGAAGGTGGAGCTCACCTTTGACGGGGCCGATGTAAAGAATATCGGTGCCTATAGAGAGGGAAAGAAAGGAGGGAAAGTGAGAAGGCGAGAGAAAGTCACCCGGAGAGCAGGAGAAGGACAGAAGCCAAAAATGAGTGTTTTTGGAAGAGGGCAGAACAGCACAGGTGAAGTTGAACCACCGAAATGGAGCGTTGGCAGCGGCGCTGGTGGCAGCAAAGCGACTGAAGTGACTTCCTGTTATTTTATTCACGCTACGAGGACAGCCGGGCATGGAAATGTGGCATTCCCGGATGGAAAAAGCTTGCTGAGGTGGCCACACAAATTCAGGATTAATGTGCTGAGTGGTGCGATGTGGTGGTGCCAGACTGATCCCCAAAGCACATGTTACACCCAGGCCTTTTGAAGCTTCACAGCTCGTACCGACTTGGAGCAGACATGAAAACACCGAAACATTTAAAAATTATTAATGTGAAGAGAAAAAAACCCCCAAATCGAGCTCAGTATCTCATAGGTCAAAATAGCTGAGAGCTTAACAGAGAGACTGTGGCTGCCCCATCTCTGGAAGGGTTCCAGGAGAGCTTGGATGGGGTTTGGACAATCTGGTCTCTGGAAGGTGTGGAATGAGAACTGCTTTAAGTCTCTTTTAAGCCCCTTCCATCCCAAACTATCCAATGAAACAGCTCCTCTTCACCTCACAGGGACACTGTATTTTTATATAAAATCCAGATTTTCAGAATAAGGGAGGATCAACCACCGTCTCCTAATGCCAGGAATTCCAGTGCACACACATTCCACCCATGTCAGGCAAGGAACTCACTCAGCATCACCTGCTGGGCACAAATCTGCCCACCAGTACCAGAAGGTCCAAAACCACACTGGATTTTTGGGAAAGGGCTGTGTCCTTCCTAAATCATGAGCCTGCAGTTCAATGCACCCAAGCTCTCCCTCCCAGAGCTTTGCTGAAGGTGTTGATGGTGACAGAGTTGAGATGCCACAAACAAAGACTTTTGTGCCACCTCCTGCTGCTGCACTCAGCCACCACCTTGGGCCACACTTCCAAACCATCCCCACCATCCTCATGGCCAAGGAATAACAGAAAACTGAACTAGGCTGGAAAAGTCCAAGACCAAACCAATGGAAAAACCTTTCTGAACCTTCATTTTTCATGACAGGCATCTCAAGGAGCAGGAAGAACAGTGTGAATCAGCAGCACCAATGTCAGTGACAGCCAACATCATGGCTAGGAAACTCCGAATAATTACAAACCTGATTCTAAACTGCCTGGCAGGATGGAAAATGTAAGTGAAAACCAGCAAACAAGGATGCTTTTAATGCTCCTGCTTGTTTTGCTGACATCTGTCATCAGCCTGCATGAATCATTTGGGTACCTATTACCACCATGGGTACCTGTCACCAAGACAGATCCCACAAACCAGGCATGAGCAAAAAACCAGCAGGAATGGTCAAGGGATGGAAAAATCCACCTTCATTTACAAGGAAAAGGCCAGGGATGATTTGCAGGTTTTTAGACCAGACACTTGCACTTTGAGGGCTGGGACTCCACAATTCTTAGGGTCCCTTCCAACTTGAGCTATCCTGTGATTATAAAAGCAGCAGAAAGGTGCTCTCCCCATGGATTGTTACTGCAGCAGAGAACTCCAACAAAAACCAGCCATAAACCCCCATCACCATCCACAAACCACTTCCCAAAAGAGCTCTTCCCTCCTCCTCATCCATCCTCCCTGCAGCTTCAGCCTTCATGTGGCTTGAGCACACAAGGCTGAGCATCAACTGGACCAACAAAAGAAAATCCCACTTTTTGCCCCAAATTCTGGGCAAGTTTTTCCATGAATATCCCCCACATTCCTTAAATGAGTGTCTGCTCCATCAGAGCAAAGCTTCCCCTGCACTGTTCTCCTCATCTCTTCCTCCAAACACCTGAAACCTCTCAAAAGAAGCTTCCCTTAAAAAATTTGCTCCAGGGAGGCAGTGTCATGGAAAGTTCCAGCAGAAATAGCTACAAATTTGGCTAATTTATATAAACAAGTGACTACAGGTCTACTAATGGAAAGTGTTGGGCAACACATCCTGTGGGTGTATTGACAACTCTGCCCACCGGGATTTAAATGGTTTCACTGCCTGGTTTGGGGTGCTCAGGGACAAAACACTCCCAAGACATTGAAATCAGCACCTCCTGAATTATTGACTAGTTTTCCAGAAGCTTTCAGCACACAAACTGATGTTGGAACAAGGCTAGAAATGATTTATTTAGATGAAACCCATGACTTTTATCGAATGGCACCTGAACAGGCAGGAATTCAACCTGCTGTGAGTGATTTCATTCACAAGGAGAGTAAAACCAGCCAAGTGACTCACTGGAAGAGCCATAAATAATTAAAACAGACCCCAGCTTTTGCATACATTTCCCCCAAAGGAGGCCAAGTCTTTCCTATTAATCTAACAGAGATGCTCTCTGTGAACACTGGCTGTTGGAAAGGCTTAGAATGGACTTTCAAGATGAAAATGCCAAATGGAAATGAAAATTGACTGGAGCCTTGCCCAAATTCTCTGAGCCAGGAGTGGAAGAGGACAAGCTCAGAAGTATTTTTAAGTAGCTGGGAGGAGAAAGAGTGGGATCAGAGCAAAAGGAGGATTATTTTTCCTTGTTCCAGACCCGTGGTGCACATCGCCCTGCGCAGCCAAAACCTTCCTTTCTGCAAACCCTGTGCCACCACTGGCATTAACCACACTCCATGACCTTCCCTGCAGCTGATTTAACATCAGTTAATACAACTTTACAACTCCAAGGTATTTTTTTTTTAATTAAAGCTGCCCTGCTGCCCTTGGATTGCTGGATTTAAACCCAAGAGCTTTGGCAGCCAGACACGTCTCTCCCGCTCACCACTGCAACTTTCTCCACAAATCCATTTGGGATAAAGTGCTCCCACTTGGCCAAAATTATGGTTTCAACTCCTGCCATTTGCCTTCAAGACACCAGACTTCCAGCAGCCTTGGAAAAAAGCTGAAAAACCCTTCTGCTTGCAGACACCTGCATCAATTTTCTGCCTGTGGTAACTGCATCAGGGATGTTACTTCATCAGGGATGTTACTCCACCAGAAATTCCCTTCCCAGTCCTGCTCTGGATCTGGAATCCAGATCTGGCCAACCACCCTCCAGCAATAAAGGGATTTATTTAGCATCAGTCTACAGCTACACCATTCATGTAAAGCAACACTAAAGCAATTAATGAAACACTGCCCTTGCTGGGCTGTAAATACGGAGTAGAAGTGGCACAGCCTAAACCACGCCAGGAATGTGACATTAGCAACGATTTCCCATTTAACTCCTTTCTTAACAGGGTAAGAAAAGCTCTCAGCAACAGGATCTGAGTGTTCAAGTGGCCACACTCAGGCTCTGGTTTGTTCTGTGAAGCCTGGGGTTGCTCTGCTCCCGGCAATGCGTGACAGCTCCAGCTCCAGACATGCATCCGTGTGACCGAGTGCTGCAGCCCGCCAGGACTTGTGCCATGGATTTGGGGTCTGTTTCTTGCACAGACCTTAAGATTAATTCAATCAGCCCCACGCTGCTGTGCCAGTTTTTCCCCTGCTCCCATTTTTTTCCCCCAGCTCACCAGACCCCGGCGTGATCAGTGGCCCCTCCAGCTCGAAGGTGTCGTCTTCGCATTGATCGTCCAACTTCTTCTTTTTTTTCTTGGATGGATCTCTGGGTTTCCTCAAAAGGGAGAGTTCTTCTGGATGCCTGATGTCTGGAGGGGAAAATGGACCACTTTTATAATAGCAGGATGGGAAAAAGGAGAAATAATGAGAAAAAAGGGGGAAAAGAGGAATATTCTTCCATCAGGAACAACATCCAGCAATGTCCAATATCGCTCTTGGAGGAATTTCCTGCTCTGTAATGGTTAAAAATCAAGTTTTTTTGATATTTTCCCTGCAAGCGTGTTGGAAACAAGTACTGTCCTTGGCTGGAAAGGTAACACAGTATTTGCATAAAATGTGGAATTTCCCAGGCACAGCCACTCAAATGAAAATGAGAGCACTGGCAGACCCTGTACCAGAACCTAGTAACACCTTCATACATTACATGGAAATTATAAAAGTAATAACCCCCCACACTGATAATATAAAATTATAAATAGTATATTATATAATACACAATAATGTATAAAGAATATTAAGAAATAGAAATAGAAACAGAAATAATAGAAATCAGCACACTTAGCCATGTAGGTAACAGGTCAGACCCTCTCACTTCCACAGGAGCAATCCAAGAGTTAAGCCATTTATTTACACATCACACTGAAAAGTTTAAAACCTATAATCTACCCACTTTTAAAAGAGATTTTGGCTGAAGTGTTTCTTTTTCACAGCAGTCCTCTCCAAAAGGAGAAAAAAGGGGGAAAAGAAGAATATCCTTCCATTAGGAACAACATCCAGCAATGTCCAGTATTGCCCTTGGCTGAGTACTTCTGGATTTAACCATCTTTTATATAGTAGGTGCCCCATCCCAAACCATTATCTAGCTTTTAAGTTTTATTTTTATTTATATTCTTGTAGTCACTTACACACTATATTTATATATATATATTTATACCTAGATAGATAGATAGATACTTATTTTTAGAAAGCATCATTTATTTTAAGCTCTATTTTTATTTATATATTTATTTATTTCAATCATATAATTGAATCCCAGAATGGTTTGGGTTGGATGGAACTTAAAATCCACCTTGTTCCACCCCCTGCCATGGGCAGGGACGCTTTCCATTATCCCAGGTTGCCTTGAAAACTTCCAGGCTAAAAATATACAGATTTAGATATCTATATGGATTTTAAATCTATAAAAACATATAAAATATATAGATTTTTATATATTTGTATTTTATTTTATATATAAACTTTTAGAACTTATAATTTAGTTTTATTTCTGCATTTAGAGAGACTTATTCCTATATTGTTTATGTTTATTCCTTTTTATATAGAAGCTTTATCTAATTTCAGCTTTCATTTAACCCCGATTTATTATCACTCCACGCACATCGTCCCACTAGAGCTGCCCCCACCACCTGCCCAACTTTTTGACCATTTCTAGCAATAAATGCCCAGGGGCTGAGTGCAGCCAGCTCCACACATTCCCATTTATCCCAGCCAGCTTTACCTCATGGCGCAGGAATCTGCTGGGACAACCGGGGTCACGCGCAGGGGACAAGAGGCAGCACAGCCTAAATCGAGGAGTTCCCCTGGTATTTTGGAGCAAGGTTGAGGCTCTGAGGTTTATTTATGGTGCATTAGTAACTGCTGGAGCCTCTCAGCTGGAAGCACTCAGGGAGGCCAGGAAAAGGCTCCGGGCCAGGCTCGGATTCTGGAAGCAATCCTGGAATCATCCCAGGGCTTGACCATCTGATATCAAAGAGACTTTTTATAGCCCCTCAGTTGTTCCTGATGCTCCCAGCGGGGATACAAAGGATCCAGGGCAAGTTTTGGGCAGCTGCTTCCAAGCAGCACATGGCTGCAGGGCATGGAGCAGGCAGCACATCCTTGGGATGTGGAACATCCCATCAGGAATTCTGTGGATGAGCGGCAAATTCCGATGGATGCGCCACAGATTCCAGGACTTGACAAACCCACCAAGGCAGCTGAGGGAATGGCTTTTAACTGAAGGTTTAGATGGGATCTTGGGAAGGAATTCCTGGCTGGGATGGAACTCTCAAAGAAGCTGTGGCTGCCCCTGGATCCCTGAAGTGTCCAAGGCCTGGTTGGACAGGGCTTGGAGCAGCCTGGGATAGTGGAAGGTGTCCCTGCTCATGGCGGGGGTGGAATGGGATGGGATTTGAGATCCCTTCCAACCCAAACCATTCTGGGATTCTATGGGAAGGAGACAGAATGGCCTGAGCCTGGAAGGAGGAGTTTCAGAGCTCAAAATGTGATCAGAAAGGTGGCTTTGAATCTCCAAGAGAGATTTTTCCAGCTCTTGGATGAAGCTATTTTGCAGCATCTTCTTTTCCATTTGCCTGCAAGATCCTGCCTGTGCCTGCTGTCTCTGGCTGAAGGGAGGTCCTTGGTCTTTTTCTCCTGTGCAATCCCTCGTTTCTCATCCAGCCCCTGCACAGCTCACCCAGCCCAGCTGTGCTCATTTATCTCCCACCCTGAGACAAACTCCAGAGCTGGGATTAAACCCTCTTCCTTCACAAAGCACCATCTGCACCCTGCAAACTGACTTAAAAAAAAAAAATCTTCCCTACATGGTGTAAAATTCCCAATTTATGCTCTTTTGCACTACATCCACCAAGGAAATCTTGCAGCTGCTGCATCTTTATCCAACAAGGTGTGTTGTTATGAGGATCCCAGAGGGGTTTGGGTTGGAGGGGAACTTAAAGCTCATCCCATTCCACCCCCATTCCACTATCCCAGGTTGCTCCAAGCCCTGTCCAGCCTGGCCATGGACACTTCCAGGGATCCAGGGGCTCCCATTCCCAGAAGAAATCAGATTTATGGTTTTCTTACATCACCCTCATATAGAACATGACATCATTGACTGGAAGGGCTGAGTATGGACCAACTTCCCCCGAAACTGAAATGACGGGAACTCACACTACTTTCTGTATTCAGTTCTCATAAATACAGATAATAACATGAGATAAAGAGAAAATTTTCATGTAGAAAGAAAATTAATGTTCCAAAGAAGCTTCCAGCATCCAACTTCCTTCCCCATTTCTGGCTTCCCCAAAGGCCAGAGGGCTGGTTCACTTCTTTAATTCTTGTACATAAAAACACCATAAATTTACTTGCAGCACAGACAGCATCAAGGGGAAATCCTCTCTTTAATGCTGATCCAGCCACCCTCCTTCAGGAAACGTGTTTTGAAGTGGGCTATCTCTGGGAAGCGGGATTTCTCTGCACTCCATCATTGCTCCCTCCAACCAATGACTCATAAAAATTACAGCCTTTGTGCATCACTCTGACGAGTCTTAGAAAAATGAGACCTCAAACCTCATTCTTCTTCCATTTCAGACTGAAAAACCAAAAGGAAAGGGTTGTTTTTTTTTTTTTTTCTTGGAATGAATGAATTCTGTGGATGGTTTTTCACAGTGTAAGTTTACAGAACGAAGCATCTGACTTATCTGCAACATAAATTCTCTCAAGATAAAGTTCTGCAAAACAGACCAGAGGAAAAAAAAGAAAAACCCAACAAAAAGAAACTAAAGAAGGACTTACATAACTTGAGGAGTGCCTGGAGATACGGCTGTGGTTGTGCTGGGCACTGGGCAGTATCTGATGGAGCAACTCCTCACCCCCCAGCACAGTTTACTGGGTTTGTACATTCAGTACATTTTATTATGGGTTCTTCAAATGCCCAGGAACTTAAATATTTATCTGGACAAAAGCCAAGCTCTCCACTCACTGCCTGGGGCCCTGCAGCTCTCTCAGGACATCCCACAAAGCCTCTGGAGATGCCCAAGGAGTGCTATGGGTGTGGAATCAGCTGGGGCTGACCCTGGAAGAGGTTTTGCTGGAGCCTTCTCAAATTGTGGGTGGAAAATCCAAGTGCCTGTTGACTTGTGGATTTGTCAAGGGAGCAATGATCTGCAAAACCACCCAAAAAATGGGGTCAGCGGGGTTTGGAGGGGTGTGAATATTTGTGCCAGTGGTTCCCAGAGCTGAAATTGGGCACTACCAGCCCAGAGAGACCCAGGAGGAGAAGGAAAAGGAGGAGGAGGATGCAGGCAGTGGTGATGGAGCCAAGCATTACTGCCAGGCCAATAAAAAGAGCCATTGGAGAGGCAGAGTCAACAAACACTTGAATGGTTGGATGTTTTTTTCCATAAGTGGGACGAAATCCCCAGGGCTCCCGTTATCCGGATGCCTCTTGGAGCACAGGCAGCACTACAAGCCTTGCCCCTGAAGTGGCTGAACTGCAGCTCCAGTCCCAATTAAACTCCATTAATTTAATCCCACAAACAAGAGAAAAAAAAAATCTCCTTACACCCTTCCCTCAGCATCAGCCCATAAAGAGCAATCCAGCCAATTCCAAGGAAGGCAGCAGCACTGGCTTGGCCAGCATGTCCTAGTGTCTTCAGGCTGGAATTCTATTTAAAGGGTCTCAGTCAACAGCAGAGTAAGGATGAAAAAATTCACTGACTCACACGGTGACATAAAACCTGCTGCTCCTCCACACGCAGAACACAGCTGGGGTGGGGACAGGGGGGGAGAGTGGAGAGGATTTTTTTTTTCTCCATCTCAGACACTTTGTAATTGAATCTGGCTATTTCCCTGACCCCAGTTCCTGGGGTTGGTCTGGATGCTGCACGACAGCTGAGCACGGGCAGGCAATAAAAGGGGAAAAGGCCGCCGTTGGCAGCCCAACACTTGGGCCCTGCAGTTGAAAAAAGCTGAGGACGTTGCAATTTGGCCGCCTCTGGAAATGGGAAGATTTCCTTCCACACCCATTCCCTGGACATATTTAGAAATAGCTGTGCCACTGCCAAACCTCTCTGCTCGTGGCAGGGAAAGGCAGCAAATCTGCCCTCGGTGTTTTGCCGCCTCCGTCTGCCCGTGAACGCCAGCCCTGGGCATCCTGCTGATGCTCCTGAGCATCCACAGCCTCTACCCCGAGATCCCAGAGTCATTTAGGTTGGAAAAGACATCCAGGATCATCAAGTCCAATCTGTGATTCATCCCCACCTTGTCCCCAGCCCGGAGCAGTGAGTGCCACATCCAGTCCTTCCTTGGACACCTCCAGGGATGGGGAATCCAAACCTCCCTGGGCAGCCCCTTCCAATGCCTGACCACCCTTTCCATAAAGAAATTCCTCCTGAATGCTGTGTTGCCCCCCAAATTCCCCTTGAGATGCCCATGTGCATCTACCAGGACTCCATGATTTTAGGGAAAACACTCCTTTATTTACCAGCAGGGTGTGAAAAAAGAAAAGAAAGTTTAGGAGGTTTGCAGTGGCCAGGGATGGCGGAATTCTTGTCCTGTGCAGGGCCAGGAGTTGGACTTGATGATCCTTGTTGGTCCTTTCCAATCAGGATACTCTATGATTCCACAAACTCCAGACAGCTTTGCCTCCTGGAAAGCAACTGGGCCAGGGATGCAGCTCCATGTGGCTGCTGTCACAGAGCCCTGGGAATGCTGCACATCGTCCACCAAAGGGTTTCAGTTGTGCAAAAAAAAACAACCAACCAACAAAACCAACAAAAAAAACCAAACCACAAGAAAAACCCCAAAAAAACAACAAACAGTGGCTTTTTATAGAAATCTTTTTGGCAACGGAGGGCGTGGAAATATTGCAAATACTTCAGGAGTCAGAGGACGTTCTGTCCTGGAGCGGGGAGCGTTTGGAAAGAGAAAAAATAAAAAAAGGTAGGGTCACATTTGGTGTTGCCTTCCCTGGGCTGGGCTGGGCTGGGCTGGCATCCTGCCACTCCCAAATGCCACTGTCACCAAATGCCACTGCCACCTCAGCTCAGGTTGCATTTGGTGGCTGGAGGCCAAGGCAGAGAAGGCTGGCTGTAACCTCCTCATCAGTCACTCAATCTCAGGAACCTCCTTATTTTTGGGATGATGGGAAGCAGCCCATCACCCTCATGGGACTCTCTTGCATCCTCAGCTCCACAAGCTCCTCAGGATCAGATCATCCTCACCCTGTGCAAGAAGGGGAGATGAGGACTGGAGCAAGATGGAATGTGGGCATGGAAATTGGAACAGCTGGGCACAGGATGCTCCCCAGACTGGGTTTTCCAAAACAGGTGACTAATTCACACAGACTGTGAGGCAGGAGCTGGGTGTGAGGCTCCACCAGGCTCTGGGGAATTAAAAGAGCCTGAAGGGAATTTCTCTGTCTTACACAGCCTCAGGGTGGGTAGGGATGGATTGGTCATGAATTTTGGAGTGTTTCCTCTCAGAGCTGCCTCCTCCCAGCTCTGGCACTGAGTTGTCCTCTCTGTGCTCCCATGAACATCAACCAAATTTTTCCCTGCTCCTCTTCTCAGGCTGGAGGATAGCAGAGGTCCCAAATCTTCACAGCCAGGAGAAGAGGAGAAGGAGGGGAGCTTTTCTGCTGTCACAGCATCTCCCCTCACTCTGCAGCTCCAACATAAGTCATGTCCCCAGGAGAAGGAGCATTGCTGGGGCAGGAAACGCCGAGGCCTGGGAAAAAACTCTCACACTTGCATCTTGCTGTTTGCTTTTCCTGTCCCATGTGTCCACAGAGCAGAGCAGAGCCTGCCTGGAGTCCCTTGGAGCTCCTGGGATACATGGAAAAAAATACAGGCAGAAATGCTGGGAGGAAGCAGCTGCAAGGCATCCACTGGGCTGGAATCAAGTGAAGCCATCCCAGAATCCCAAAATAATTTGGGCTGGAAGGGACCTTAAAGTTCATCTCATTCCATCCCCTGCCACAAGCAGGGACACCTTCCACTATCCCAGGGTGTTCCAAGCCCTGTCCAGCCTGGCCTTGGACACTTCCAGGGATTCAGGGGCAGCCCCAGCTTCTCTGGGCAACCTGTGTCTCACTGNATGGAAAAAAATACAGGCAGAAATGCTGGGAGGAAGCAGCTGCAAGGCATCCACTGGGCTGGAATCAAGTGAAGCCATCCCATGTTGTGATGCGTGAGCATCTCCTACCTCCCAAAATCCCACTTTCCATGAGGATATTCCCACTCACAGCAGTAAACTGCTGAGTGCAGCCCCACCAAACTGCAGTTGGATATTTGATGGGCAGTTTTCTGAGTGGAATTATCTCCCAGTGGGTTGATGAGAGCAGGAGAACATCCCATCCCAACTCCCAGTGTCCTGCTGCCAGCCAGGCGGGAAGCACAAATCCCTGTCGCTCCGGAAAAAAACAAAACAACCAAACAACCAAACCAAAGTGAAGTTTTACTTTCTCTTTCTCTGGTCTTTAATTGCAGATCAAAGCTGGCCCTTCAGGCTGGAGCTGCCTGCCAGCAGCTGCTCCTGGGCAGGATTCCAGGACACCCTTTGGATGAGGGCTGCCCATCCCATGCACTGCCCGCTCCTCTCCTCCTGCCTGCCCTGCCGGGGTCAATCTGTGCCTTTAACCCTCCTGGAGTGGCTGCTGTGGGAATCGAGGGGCTGCAATCCAGCCACTGGGAATGAGATTGGTTTTTTTTCCTGCTTCACACGACCTCCAGGAAAGTGAGGGGGGTGTGAGTGGCTCCAGCATCTTCCCACAGGCACCTCCTGGGAGCCCCGGGGAGCTGCCCTTTGGAATAACTTCCCTCTGCACAAGAACACAGACTTCTCTTTAAAAATCAACCACACTCTGCAAGGGTCACACCTCTGGGTAACAATTTAAAGGGAACAGAAGCAAAGGACAGCCCTAAATAATCCATCCACGGGTGTTCCTGCCTGTGTAGAGAGGATTTTATAAATGCAGCCAGCCAGAGTCCTGAGAACATCAGGAATTACTTCAATTACTCATTAATGATGCTTTGTGCTGGAGTTACTGAGGTGTGTGATTAAATGATCCAGGGCAATGACAGCAAACAGGTACAGCCAAAATGTGAGCAACTCCCAGGCACAGTTCTGTCCTAACCTCCCTGGAGCCCAGAAACCAGGGGATTTCAGAGACAAGGACTATGCTGGGATCACTTTTCCCTTCCACCTTGAAATATCTGCTCAGTTTTCCTCGGAGAGACAATGAGCTTGATTAATATGGGATCTGAGAGCTCTCTGCAGCCACGCTGTGCAGGGATGCTGAGGAGGGCAGGGAAAGGTAATGGAGAAAAATGGGGCAGGATAAACACAACTGGGGAGGGAAAAAAGAGAATCACAGAATCACAAAATCACAGACTAGTCTGGGTTGGAAGGGACCTTAAAGATCATCCCATTCCAAGCCCCTGCCATGGGCAGGGACACCTTCCACTATCCCAAGGTGCTCCAAGCCCTGTCCAGCCTGGCCTTGGACACTTCCAGGGGCAGCCACAGCCTCTCTGGGCCATCCCCAAAGCCAAGATTTTATTCCTAATATGCAATATATATATTTATAATATATGTTTTTTTATATTAGTGTATAATCTGTGTTTTAATATTATATATATTAAGTATAGAAATGTAAAAATATATTAAATATGAATAGTGGTATTTCGACACCTATAGCAGCATTTTAATTCCATATAAAATGTATTTGTACAGAATTTGTACATAATTAGTATTCATACCTCTGTGGTCCTGGGAAGAGCATCCCAGCCCCTCCAGCTCCAGCACTTCTTCTCCCACATCCCCATCCCTCTTCCCTCAAGCTGATGCCAAGCTCATGTATCATCTTCCCAGTAGCTCTGCTGAACATCTGGCTCCCAGGAAACACAGCTGGGAAGGCTGCACAACTTAATCACTTAATTCAGTTTGTGTCTGTCCTCAAACAGCTCAGGCTGCTGAGAGTCACCCAAAGGAAAGTGAAATCTCCAGTAAAAGCCCTAAAATCAGGAACTTCACTTCAATATTTCAAATGCTGCAGAAGGGAAGTCAGCACCACCCTTGATGGATGTGTCCCTGCTCCAACCTCTGCTACCCCAGAGGCTTTTCCCCTCCTCCCAAACCTGTAAATATCAGGATAATTCTGCTGGTTTGGCCATAAACATCCCCAAAAGCTCTGCAGTTGGAAGAAAAGGCTGCTTAAGGCCCATGTAAGGTTCTGACAGCATCAGTGACAGATCTCCTGTCCCGTGATGAACCATATCAGAATTTCCTGACATGAGTCACTGCTGCAGAGATTCATCAGCGTCCAAGCCTTGGGACCTCCCTGTCTAGCACGACATCCCAAATGCCAGTGGGACACGGGGGTGGGGGAAGCAAAAACCACTCAAGAAATAATGCTGGCTAAGCCTCTTCTATTTTAAGGAGAAATTGCCCAATATTTACGTTTTTTTTTTTTTTTTTTTTTTTTTTAAAAAACACAACAAAACAGGAAAGGAACAGCAAAGATCCGTAACCAGCTAAAAATACCAACCAAACCACGGATGCGCCGGACACGGCACGTAGGGATGAGTTCTTCCTGCCTCCCCAGACAACTGGGTCAGCCAAGAGTATCCTCAGCTGCTTTCTGAGAGCAGGAATGGATTTGCTACTGCTGAGGATGGGATGCAGGCTCATTTGGGAGGGGACAATTCCAATATGGAGAGTTTCCTGGAGTTCTTCAGGGTGGAGTTGCCATCTCCTCATTGGGTTTTTTTTTTTGGTGGGCAGGAGGAAACACCAAGTTTTGGGATGAGGAATTTGTAAAGATTGGTAAAAAATTATGCCTGGCAGGGAATGATCCCTCATTTCTCCTGGGCTTCTCCTCTACCAGGAAATGAGGGTGAAGAGGAGACAGCAAGACTTGGCTCCTTCCTTCCACCAGACAGTTTTACAGTGGAGCATCACCACTTAATCTCTAATATGATTTTCCACTAGAAGAGAACCCACAGGGCTGGCAGATTTCCCATTTCAGGGTTTGCTTTTCATCCAGCACATAAATTTGCAGGGGGGGGGAAAAAATAAAAATCACAACCCAACACCAGGAGCCTGAACATCAAGCAGGGCTGGCACCACCTCACCTGTGACAAACCCGAGGATGGCTCTGCTATGGAAGAAAATTCAGCACAAAAAAAATTGCATTTTTTAATCACTTTTTGGCTCAGTTGGTCCTGATATTTAAGTATTTACACACCAAAGAGTAGATCTGGAAGGGAAAAAGAATGGGCAACTGGGCTGTTTGGTGTTCAAGTGACTCCTGGGTGCTCAAAGCCAGAAAACACCAAGGATTTATCAAAGTGACTCCTGAGTGCTCGAAGCCAGAAAACACCAAGGATTTATCAAATTTACAGGACAAACACTGTGCACCAGAGGAGAGGTAGGAGCCAAACCAACCAGGAAGCTCCCCAGGGGAGTGGTTTTTTTCAGCACTTACTGAAGGTTTTGCAGATGTCAGAAACAGCCTTGAAGACCCTGTCGGAGAAGTTGACTTTCACCTTGACGTACTTCATGTTGGGCAGCTGCAGGCGCAGCAGCTTGTGCTGAGGGGTGAACTGGAGCTTGGCATCCGCCTGGATCCCGTATTTATCCAACGTCCAGTGAGTTTTAAGGAGCCAAGTTTTCTTCTTTTCCCACCACAGCGCGTGATCCGACCAGTCCTTCTTGACATCTGCAACAAAGAACCCATTTTTTAACCCTGGTTAAAAGCGGGGCCAGAACGAGGAGGACAAAAGAAGTTTCAAAATGTGCTCAGAACTGAGAAGGAACCGTGGATCCAAAAAACTCCAGCAGCTCTTTCTGGATACAAGTAACTGCTTGTTTTCAATACTGTTTTGATGGGATATAAAAGCAGGGAAGAAATAAAGGGGAATGAGGATGAGACAAAACTGTCCATGGATCACCAGCCTGGCAAGGATCCTGTCTCGAACACGAAGCCAAGGGGTCATTAGTGACCCAATACCTCCCCCAGCAGGGATTTTTGCACAGTTTTTGGGGTTAACTATTAATTCTTGGGGTTTTCCCCACCATTCAGGATACCTGTGCAATCCAAAGGTGAGCCAAACCACCTCAGCACACACGGAAAACTGAACCAGGAGAAGGTTTGTGAGGAGAAATCAACGAGACTTTCAGTTTCTACAACATAACCCTGAAAATTCCCAACTGAAACTGAAAGTTACTTCCCAAAGGACCAAGCAAACTCATCTCCTTCCACCAGGGATGGAATCATGGGGTCCTTGCAGGTCACCTCCAGGTTGGGAAGCCTTTAGGGAACCAAAACATGGTGATAACTCCAAAAGAGAAACCCTCTGCAATATTTTTCACTAACACCTGGCCCTGCCATTCCTGCAGAGCATCTTCCACTCTGACAACCAGCAACAGTGCATGTCCTTCCACCACACGGGGAAAAGAGAATGGAATGATACATAATATAATAATATATTCAGTAATAGAATAATTCAGTTTTCAGCTCCAGATCCCTCTGTTTTCCCTGTTCCCTCCAGAACCCTCCTGGATTTCCATCATGAAACACCAGTTTAATCCCAATTAAAACCACCAGCTGACATTTATTCCAACAGCTCCTGTCTCCATCCTTCAGCACCACAGGGCACCAGCCAGAAAGGCAGGAGCAATTCTAGAGAATTGGAGAATTTCCAGCATTAGGTAAAGTCCCAGCAGACACAATGCCAAAGGGACTGAAGGTCCCAAGGAACACAATCCAGCACCAACATCTGGGATTCTTGATGTCCTGTACAGGAGCTGGACTGGATGATCCTCATGGTTCCTTCCAGCTCAGGATATTCCATGATCCTGTGATAGTGAGGATTATCCCCATGAGCCACATCTGAATTCAACTGAGATGAGAACAACATGACAAATGAACTTTTGTCTGTCCCTATCTCAAACCAGGATCTCCAGCTTGGGGTTACTGAGAAAACCCAGCAGGAGCTGGATTTTTCCTTTGAACTCCTGGTTTAATGGCACAGTCAGGACTGCAGAAAGTGGAAACGTTCAGCTGGACTTTTCAACAGCTTTGTACAATCAAATTAAACAAAACCAAATATAGAAAAGCATGCAAACTTGCACAAGCCTTGTCTACCCGGAAAAAAATCCAAGAAATCATTACAATGGACTCTGGTAATGAAGTCCAACTTCTGCCCTACTGAAAGAGTTGGCACCAAAAATCAGGGGGAGGAAAAAACCAAAGGCATTTGGAATCAGTAATGTTTATGCCTGACAGAAGGAGATTTGGGTTTACACTGCAGATTAACCATTCAGGCTACAGCACAAAAACAAGTCTCTGGGCCTGAGAGTAATTAACACTTTCAATTAACAGTGAGATGTTGGTTCTAGCAGGAAGGGGAAGGTCTATGCCTGTCCCACGGGGTAGTTATATATAAAAGAGGCTGGCAAATGTTTAGCAGCTGCTTTGTGGGGTTGAGTTTTACACACTGACAAGAGCCTTGGGTGCTTTGCAAGGGATCCAGGATTGCTTGGAGCAATCCCTGCAGGCTAGGGAATGCCAACAGCTTGGTTAAATCTGATCAAAGGTTTATAAACCTTCACCAGAGTCCCAATTCATGAGTTACTAATTTGCTGGGGTTACAGTCTGACAATGAGGCTGAATATTTCAGCTCAGGCTCTTCCCATCTATTACCATCCGTCACTCATCACTTCATATTATTCAACCTATCACATTAACCAACTTATTTGTATTTATCAATTATTATCAATTTATCAGATGGCCCTTCATTCATCAGAGCTCGGGTAAGTCTCAAAGTACAAATTCACCTCAGAGACCTCAGACCTGGAATTTAGAAGTTTACTACAGGTTGTAAATCTCGGTGATGTTTGTAGATCCAGCAGCTCCTCTGAGCTGCTGAAGGTGATGGACACGGAGCTGCTGGAGCAAGTCCAGGGGAGAGTCACCAAGATGATCAGAGGGATGGAGCACCTCTGCTGTGAGGAAAAGCTGGGAAAATTGGGATTGTTCAGCCTGGAGAAGAGAAGCTTCAGGGAGACCTAACTGTGACCTTCCAGTACCTGAGGAAGCTACAAGAAAGATGGGGAGAAACTATTGACAAAGGATGGAGTGACAGGACAAGGATGAATGGATTCCCACTGCCAGAGGGCAGGGCTGGATGGGATATTGGGAAGAAATTCCTGACTGTGAGGGTGGGGAGGCCCTGGCACAGGGTGCCCAGAGAAGCCCCTGGATCCCTGGAAGTGTCCAAGGCCAGGTTGGACATTGAGGCTTGGAGCAACCTGGGATAGTAGAAGGTGTCCCTGCACATGAAGGTGGGACTGGATGGGCTTTGGAGTTCCTTCCAAGCCAAACCCTTCCAGGATGAGCTGCACACAAGAAATCACTGCCACCCTTCCAGGCAAGGAATCCCCCAGGTGAAGGCAGCAGGGATGTGGAAGCTGGAGCTGTCAGCATCAGCTGGAGCGTGGGCTGGGCTCAGGGAATTCCAGGAGCCCAACCCCAGCAGCAACACCCTCGGGAAAGGGAAACACGGCGCTTCCTTCCCGGCCTCAAAAATAAACCCTACTCCTGGCTTCCCCCACCTTTCTTTGCAGCCTGAACCCAAACCCCTGGAGCCTGAGAAGGCTGGAAAACCCAGATGTGATTTTTGGTTTTTTTTTTTCCAGGCAGAACCTGGTTTTTCATTTGCCTCCCAGAACTGTGCCAAGAGGCAGCGACGTGCACGAGGGACGTTCAGGATGTTTTGTACAGCAAAACCCACGGAGCTGTTCCCCTTGGAAAGCCATCCAGACAGTCCTGGGAATGGAAGAGGCATCTTAAATCACACAAACGGCTGCAGAGACCTCTGTGAGGACAGAGCAGTGAGAGAAGGCGTGAAGGGCTTCTCTATAAAGTGTTTTAAACCTGAAACATCCTCAGCTTTCAATCCACGCCGGCGCCTGGCCGCAGTCACATCCCGCCAGCTTGTCCAGCACAAATTACAATTGCAGATTTTAATTCCCACAGCCACCACTAAATTCCCATCTACAATCCAAGCAGAAATAAGTCTGAATTGAGATGCACACGGGGTGTGTTTTAATTCTGGGCTCGCTGTAACACAGCGACTCCATGACACAATCAGCATTCAAGCAGCAAGGCTGAATCTGGGTGAAGGGCAAAGAAAATCGAGGCAGCCCTGCCTGATAGCCCATTTATCCCATTTATCCCAATTATCCCAGGACTTGGCTGCTCCCAAATGCTCTCCCTCTGCCAATCCATGGTTTTTTAAACTCCCTTTCCTGCAGCAGCAGCAGCAGCTATTGAAGCTCCTTCCTGCAGAAGCTTTGCTGTCACTTGGCAGCTTCTCCAGGCCAGCTTAGGACTTACAAGCAGTAGGATACAAGTCTCCAGTGCTGTATAAACACTGTATTTTCCTCGTTATTTTGGGATATCCCCTGTTGCAGATGGGCTCTCCTTCCCTGCACTGCTCAGGACAGCAGAACCCTGATACGACCAAATAAATCTATTTTTTTCCCCCTTCCATGGTAAATTCCACTGGATGGGTATTTGGAAGGCAGGGGTGGTTCTCACCTCTGGGAGAGGCTTTCCTTGTCATTTAGGGAAATTTAGAGGCTTTCCTGTTTATTTGTTTATATTATTGGGGTGGCACCAGATTCTCTTTCACAGCCACATCCAGGATTAAAAATCCATAGGGCAGCCAAGACCCTGCAAATGCCTCCATCACCTTAACACTGAGGGATAATAATAAATAATAATAAATAATTAAAAGGCTCCTGCATAAGCTTGAGGAGGTACAGTGGGAATTCTGCAAGCCTGCCTGGGTTGGATCATGGATTGTTGGTAGCAGAGGCTTTGCAGCTGATGCTGTTTTCCCTGGAATTCTCTCCACCTTTGGAGAGGCAGCAGAAGCAGCTGGAGCAGAGGCTGCAGCTCATTCCTTAATTATAAATGATGACTTTTAGAGCAATGGACTGGAGTCTTCAGCATTCCCACAGGAACAATCCAAGAGGACCAGCCCTCTCTGGAGCAAAAGGTGCCAAAGCCCATCCATCCCACTGAGGGGTTTTCCACAGGAGCAGAATGAGCTCCACAGCTTTCTCTGGCTCTCTCCCAGGGGTGGGTTTAATCAGGATTATCCCTGCTCTGGTCTAGGGAAGCTGATGGGGCAAAATGCCTTTCCATTATTTTAAATTTATATATATAAAAATAATAAAAAATATATATGTATGTTTAAGCATAAATATTTATACATATATATTATATAAAAAATAATATATTTATAATTATTATAGAAAATTTATAATATATAATACATAATATCTAATGTATATAATATATGTAATATATAATTAC
>VWZU01007856.1:108409-120756 GCA_013397095.1 Sterrhoptilus dennistouni | reverse complement strand
ACACACACACACATATATATATATAGATAAATGCCACACAAACAAACATTATATTTATATATTTTATATATAAACAAAATACAGTGCAGAGACTGAAACCAACTCACAAGCCAAGCATTTCCTCCTGCAAAAAGTCATTTTTGTATTTGATAATCTACACAAAACCAACCCCAACTTTCCCACCTTTTCACTGAGTTTGGTGTAGATGGGCTGAATCTCCTGATGGGTTTTTATATGAAAAATTAAAATAAAAGTGGTTATTTTATTTTTTGGCGATTTTTGGATTTTATAATCAATATGCACTTTACACTGAATTGAAAAAATACAGATGTGGACAAAAAGCACTGAGTGCAGGCAGCTGATTAAAGCACCTTTAAACACAAATTCCTGCTGATAACACCTTAATCCAGCCCTCACAGCTCCGAGGGGCTCTCCAAGCCCCGGGCTGGGTGTTGGCTGCATCCACACCCCTCTTGGGAAACTGGAGGAGGAGGAGAAAAAAAATCCTCCAAAGGAAAAGAGACTTCCAGCAATAAATAGCTGGGAATGCCCTGGATGAGCTCAGGGATGGGGGACACCCTCTCCTATTCCCCTGGGATGCAGTGCATGCCCCCTGAGCTTGGAAAACAAACTAGAATTATTAAAAAACTTGGCAAGGAGAGAAATTTAAGGCTGAAAGTGGAAAAAGGAGGAAAAAACCACTAAAACCAACCATCAAAATTCATTGCACAGAACCTTGTGTGGTTGCTCTGGTGGGTTTTCCTTTTTTATTTGTCCAGGAGAGGGGAAGGCAAAGCCTCACAGCACTAACAAAATCTGGGAGGAGGGCAAATATTCCTAAAATATTCAGAAATACTAAAAAAAAGGGTCATTTGGTGCATGGAGCAGGACAGCAGTGATGGGGAAGGATAAAGAAGAGGAAAGGGGGGAAGAAGGGGAACAGGGAAAGGAAAGGAAAGGAAAGGAAAGGAAAGGAAAGGAAAGGAAAGGAAAGGAAAGGAAAGGAAAGGAAAGGAAAGGAAAGGAAAGGAAAGGAAAGGAATCCTGAGTTGGCAGGGATAAACAAGGATCATCAAGCCCAACTGCTGGTCCTGGACACCACAATAACCAAGAGAGTTACTGAAGGTCCCAAAGATCTTTCTTTTTTTAAAAAAAATTATTCATATTGGTAATATATTTATAATATATTTATTTTATATAAACATATATTTATATAAAGTGTAACACTCATATACCTGTGTAGCTGAACCCATTGCTCCTCCCTCCAACCTCCCCACTGCTCCCAGTGACCTCTGGAAACTCAGATTCCTTTGAACATGCCAAAGCCACTCCTTCCAGGATAATTATGGAGGGGAAAAAAAAAAAGTAAAAACAGAGCTATTTTCATTTATCAAGAGTCCAGCAGAAATGCTGATGTGTTTTCTGGGTGACACAGTCAGTGTCTTGGGGCAAATCTATAATTTTAGGAAAATATGAGTCTTTCTGGAGTGCACTGGAGTAGAGCCCCCCTCCAAATCCCAACGGGGATTTAATTACAGAGCAAAGTTCAAAATGGAACAAAAATCCCTTCAGCCTCTGGTCACAACACTTCGAAAAATTATACTCTGAAATGGGGAGATAAACAGCCCATGAAATTATCATCAGATTGATGATAAAGCTGCATCAATGATAAAGCTGCTGATGATAAAGCTGCAGCCAGGACAAGCTGATGCTCCCAGAGCTAATGGGGCTTGAGAGGGGTTTTAATGACATCTCCCACATGTATTTGACACATGCAATGGAAAACTCCCTGCACAGCAGCCACCACCTGTGGCAGGGATTTTATCCATGGAAAACTCAGAAATTCTCCTGGATCTGCCACCATGGGCACCTCTCACCATTGTTTTCATGGAATCATGGAGTGGTTTGGGTGGGAAGGGACATTGCAGCTCATCCAGTCCCACATGGGCAGGGACATCTTCCACTGTCCCAGGCTGCTCCAAGCCCCCTCCAACCTGGCCTTGGACACTTCCAGGGATCCAGGGACAGCCACAGCTTCTCTGGGAATTCCATCCCAGCCCCGCCCCACTCTCACAACCAGGAATTCCTTCCCAATATCCCCTCTGGCAGTGGGAAGCCATTCCCTGTGTCCTGTCCCTCCATCCCTTGTCCCCAGTCCCTCTCCAGCTCTCCTAGAGCCCATCAGGCCCTGGCAGGGGCTCTGAGCTCTCCCTGGAACCTTCTCCTCTCCAGGTGAACATTCCCAGCTCTCCCAGCCTGGCTCCAGAGCAGAGGAGCTCCAGCCCTTGGAGCATCTCCATGGTCTCCTCTGGATTTTCTCCAGCAGCTCCATGTCCTTCCTATGAGGATCCCACATCTTTATGCAGCAAAGTCCAAAGCAGAAAGAACAAGAGACCTGCAGCCTCCTCCTGCCTTCTGTTAACAACAGGAATGAGCTGGGACTAAAAATCTCCTCTCTTCAAAACCATTCCCCTTTATCCTATCACAATCTGAGCCTGCAAAAAATGTCATCCCTCTTTATTTTCAGGAAAACAAATAGGCAGGAGAAGACCCACAAAAAGGGGCGGACCTGATGCTGGAATTCCACTCTGAGAAGAATATTCCTTGCATGAAAAACAGTTTGACTTAATAAAGTAAAAACCACGCACCAAACAAGCAGGGACAGACAAAAGGATCCTTGTTCCCAACTCTGTGATTCCATGAGCACGACCCAGCTCAGCAGACCTCAGGGCACACGCTCACGGCAAAGTCTTGACGTCAAAGCCCCCGTGTAAGTGGCACAGAGTGATTCAAGAGCAAGGAATAAAGGAGGAGGGAGAGGGAAAAAAATATAAAAAAGCCCAGTGGAGGAGACAGAGCACATTGGGATGCAATGCTGCATGTGGATGTTCCATGTTTCTGTCCTCGCTCAGGGAAATTACGGAGTGTCTGCTGCTAATGAGGGAACGCGCTGCTGGAAAAACAAGTGAGATTCTTTTATTGCCTTTTATTGGGATTCTAAGGGAGCTTTGCAATGGAAAGTCCGTGTCTTGATGAGGCAGGGGTGGTAACTGGAGTCCTGAAGAGCTGATAAATCACCCCCAACTATCCCAAAACGCTGCTCCTGGCAGTGCAGGGCTTGAGATGCTCAGCCCATGGGATACAGGGAGAAGAACAAATCCTAACAAACCTGAAAGCCACTGTTTTTCTAAAGTAAACTCGAGGAAGGAAGCTCTTTCCAGTGTTAATAGGATTGCTCAATTAGCTTACTTGAAAGTTTATTAACTTGGATTGCATCTTGTTCCACCCCCCTGCCATGGGCAGGGACAGCTCCCACTGTCCCAGGTTGCTCCAAGCCCCATCCAGCCTGGCCTTGGACATTTCCATGGAAGTGGCATCACGTTTTCCTGTGAAATCTTCCCTGTAATTTTTAGCTTTTCAGATATTGGGTACTGTTATGTTCCATTTAAATGCTTGTACAGCCACCTCCAATCCTGTCTAAACCCCTGAGTAGGGAGAGAAGTTTTCCAGTGATGCTGAAATCCAGCTGGAATATTGGGAAACTCTCCAGAAGAGCTGAAAGCTGAGGTCAACTCAGCTCCCCAACAGCCCCAGCACTGGGGGCTCAGGAAGGTCTCTGCCAGTGCCGTGGCAGAATTCCTTTAAATCCCTGCACCAGCAACCCAGAGAAATGTGGATTACTCATTTTTCTATGGCACAGAGGAACGCAAGGATGGATTAATATTTTTTAATTTTAATTTTATTTTTTTTTTAACAGGATCTTCACAACCTGATTTTGCCAACTGTTCCCCCACCCCATTCATCAAGCAGCCCTCCCGAGGAGGCTTTCACTGGCTTCTCCTGCCTCCATGGAATCATGAGAAATGGCAGAAAACTCAGTTGAGGAGGAGTGTGGTTTCCATCATTCATCCAGCACAAAAAGGAAGAAAGGAAGGGAAGGAAGGAAGGAAAGGAAGGAAAGGAAGGAAAGGAAGGAAAGAAAGGAAAACCACTTCTCCAGGGAGCTGTATGAGGAGCAGCCCAGCCTCCCTCACCCTCCAGCCCTGGATTGTGCTCCCTTCCCTCTCCAAAAAGGACAAGTGTCCCAGGATGACAGCAGCCTGCAGTCCTGACTCACCCCCAAGGAATGTGCAAGCCAGAGGAGTTGGTCCTGCCAAAAAGACATCACACCCAGTAAGGGAGCCAGAGGATGTGTCCTGGGAGGGATGATGCATCAGGCAGGGAAAGGAGGATGATGGACAACCTGAATTCTCAACTCTGAATTCCCAACCTCTCAGCAGGCAATTCCCCAAGTGCTTTAATGATGGTTAATCCCAGGGTAAAGCTTAGATCCATGGAAAGTGAAGTCTGGAGCTCTGAGGACACCTCAGGCAGCCTCACCCCACTCTATAATTCTAAGTGTTGGTCCTTCTCTTACAGATCCATATGGGATCGCAACTGGAAGAACAGGGCAATGGCACAGGGTGCCCAGAGAAGCTATGGCTGTCCCTGGACCCCTGGAAGTGTCCAAGGCCAGGCTGGACCAGGTTTGGAGCAACCTGGGATAGTGGAAGTTGTCCCTGCCCATGGCAGGGGTGGAATGAAATGGTCCCTTCCAACCCAAACCATTCCATGATTCCATGATTTCTTTTCGGCTCTGCCTGCTGCCCCAAGCTCATTAATGAACACAAAACACTTTTAAAGGTCTTTAACACCTCCATTCTTTAGCCTGGACCTGCCTCACCCATCACAGGCCCAAGCTCTGGCACCAAAGCCCTGGGGCAGGACAGGAGGGATGGGACAATTCCTGCTGCAGAAGGTCTGGAGCTGGACAAAGCTCCACAAACCTTTGTCAGGAAGAGAAGCTGAGCAAGACAGGGACAAAGCTTCTTCCAGGCAATTTCACAGAGCTCTGGCTTTCTAAATGAATTGGAGTTTCAGCAATTAACCCTTCCCAAAGTACATGTGCCTGAACAGCGGAGAAGAAAGAAAACAACCACCAGCCAAGCAGAAGAGACTTAAAATCCATTGGCAAGATGGATTTTTTTGGGTGCTGTCAGGATGTTCTGCAAGCTAAAAATCAGCTGAGGTTGTAAAGGGGAAGGTTCCTGCAGCTGCTGCTGCGGCTGGTTTTTTATGTGCATCCCCTCCCAGAATTGTTCTCATCCTGCTGGCCAAATTCAGCCACGTTTTACCAAAAAAGTGGAGGTTTCTCAAGATCCCACCTGGCCTGGGAGAATGGGATCAGTGCCATGCCATGCACACAGCTGCCAGATGAGGTTCACATCTGAATGGCCACAGAGTGGGAGCTGCGTGCAGAGGTGTTGCAACCTCGCTGGAAAATAGGTGAATGAAAGAAAAACCAGGATCAGTTCTCCAGGAATAAAAAAAATGAATAAATAAAAAAAGCTTTCCTCTGGTCTTCTGGGTACTTCTCAGAGTCTGTCCCAAGTTCTACCTGGTAGAAGCTTCAGCATGGATGAGAGCAGTGTGTCAAAAGCAAACCTGGGCAAGAAAACTAAATTACAGCAACTCTGCTAAAATTCCATCCAACAGGAATTTGAGGGGGGGTCTCAGCATTTTTCCCAAATTACACACCATAAACCCCTGAAACATTCAGAACTGAATCCTGCCAGATGAGTTTTGCTCAGTTTGTATCTCTGCCCCTTTCTAAGCAACCAGTTAATTCACATTTCAGAATGAGAAGGAAGAAATGCAGCTTCTCCAAGATGTTTCCACACCACCAGACTTTTCCCCCTAAGCACACCCAGGGCTGGATGCTGGGCTGAAGTCAGTGAGCTCCACAAGGGCTGTAAATCTCCTTCCTTCCCCTCATCTGTCAGAAAAACCACCACTAAAAAACCTCCCCCAACACCCAAACCAGGAGCTGGTGGTGTTGGTATCCCTGGTGATGTTGAAACAACTGAAGTTTGCAGTGCAAACAAGCCCTCATCTTTCCCAACTCAGTAAACATTCCCCACATCCACAATTTCAGGCAGTTATCCACAATTCTCTTTTTTTTTTTTTTTAAATCACATCAAAGACCAAGGGTTAAAATCCAGGTGGCCTGGTTTGCTGAATCATGGAATCACAGAGTGGTTGAGGTTGGAAAGGATCTTAAAAATTATTTAATTCCACCCCCAAGAGGCACCTTCCAGTGGACCAGGGTGCTCCAAGTCCACCATGGCCTTGAACATTTCCCGGGATTCTATTCTGAGCACAATTTCTTTGAGTTTTTGTATGGTTTGGACAGACTCAGCAGATGCCTGGGTGGAACATGAGTCCTGATGGAGAGGAAAATGGAAGGCACAATTTCAGGAAAAAAAAAAAGCATTAAAAAAAGGGGAAGTGTGTGAATATGATGATTTCTATGATTTTTCAGCTCCCCATACCAGCTTCCCCATGTGCCTTCTGTCAAATCGAAACCTGAGGGAGCTGGAAGAGGAAACTACTGATTTGGGCTGGGTGGGAGCAGCAAAACCCAACAATTTCCTGTCTGTGGTGTGACAAACCCAGGCTCTGGGATCTGCAGGAGCACCATCACAGCCTCCCACCCCACGCTCCTTCCTCTCCCACCAGGACCTGTGAGCTCCACTGGGCTCTTTCCAGCCAAATCCAACGGCTCACAGTGACAGAGTAAAAAAAAATAAAACAATAAAAAATAAAATCTTAATTGTCTTGATCACTAAAGGATTGTCACCACACTGAGTACAAATATTAATTGCCGTGACTGCAGCTTGGAGCTGCCTTTATGTGGCTTTTACCTCTCCCCACCCTGAATTCCTCTGTCATTGGCAGCTCAGCTGAATATTCCACTCAGGCTCACAAAGAGGACTTTATTTGAGCCAGGATCAATCTGAGCCCATGTAGGAGCTTCCTGGAGTCCAAAGCTGGATGTAAAGGAATGAGCCAGCCCCTCACAGATCAATGTGCATGGCTGAGGTCTGTGTCTACAGCACTGGCACTTAAATGTCACCAAAAATGTGCTGTCTGGAGGGTGAGGAACAGCACAGGCCACAAGTGAAGGGATTCATCAAGTGGCAATATGGAAATGCAGGGAATGGGAGCAGGTCTCCTTGAGGATGCTGCTGAAGTGGAAGCATCCAGCAGGGTACCAATTCCAACTCAGAACAGCCCAAAATCCTGCCTGGATCTGGAGCAGGGGGACTTTGGTGCTCAGCAGGTGCCAGATCCCCCCCTGTGCTCACCATCCCACTGCCTGCCAGCTGCTCAAGTTTTGCTGTTTAAAAGCTTGGGAAGAAATTTCCCAGAGAAATCTGGAGCAGGGTCAATGCCTGCCCAAACCACAGCAAACATCACAAATGATGTTGGTGACATTATTTGGGACAAGCTCTCAGCACCCAGCCCCACAGGGAACACAAACAGCTCCCCGAGGATTGAACAGCACTTGGAGTCCCCTCATGGTTGTTGTGCACTCAGAAAGCAACACTGAGGAGTGACCAGTGCTGATTCTAATGGAAAAAATCCTTCTCATCTCAGGTGGCAACTGATGGGACAGATGAGCACCTGTGGATGTCCCAAGTGAAGGTGTCCAGGTGACATTGTGGGCAGAGATTGGAGAAACTCCCCAAGTCACACCTGGCACCAGGTACTGATGCTCAGACACCTAATTCTGAGAAGTGAGGCCACAATCACAGAATCCCAGATTGGTTTGAGTTGGAAGGGAACTTAAAGCCCTTCTCATGCCATGGGCAGGGACACCTTCCACTATCCCAGGCTGCTCCAAGCCCATCCAACCTGGCCTGGAACACTTCCAGGGATCCAGGGGCAGCCACAGCTTCTCTGGACACCCTGGGCCAGCCACTCACAGAGAATTTCTTCCCAATATCCCATCCATCCCTGCCCTCTGGCAGTGGNGGAGCCCCTTCAGGCCCCCCGGGAAGGGGCTCTGAGCTCTCCCTGGAGCCTTCTCCTCTCCAGGTGAACATTCCCAGCTCTCCCAGCCTGGCTCCAGAGCAGAGGGCCTCCTCTGGATTTTCTCCAGCAGCTCCATGTCCTTCCTGCGCTGGAATCCCCAGATCTGGATGCAGCATTTCAGCAAAATCCAAAGCACAGAGAACAAGCCACCTACAAGACAAGCCCTGCAGCCTCCTCCTGGCTTGTGTTTACAACAGGAATGAGCTGGGACAAGGATTCTGTATTTCTCTCCCATAGCCTCAAGCTGTTTCCAAGAGTTCATTCCAGTTGCAAGGCAAAAAAAGAAAAAAAATTCCCCAGCAAGTCTCACGAGGGCCTGGAGTGTTTATAAGCACAGAAAAACCTCAAACACAAACCTGGGCAAATCAATGACGCTGCACTTTGTTGGTGTTTTATTCATAAACCTTTCAGGGGTCCATTAAGGAGAGGAGACTTCACAGGCAGAACAACACTAATATTTAGAATTGATCGTGTGAGGAATGGAGCTGAAACCTCTGGAAGATAACACAGCAAAGCCTATTTGATGGTGAAAAGAGCCCCTGGGGTGAATCCCAGACACATTTGCAGGCTGAAACCACTTTGAAAAAGAGCCTTAAGTGCTACAACCAAAACTGCATAGGACAACTCCCCTGTGCCAGTCCTCAGGTGACATCCCACCCTCTCCCAGGTGACAAAGGAGACAAAGAAGGAGCTGCCAAAGGGAACAATGGAGGTTAAACCAGTTGCACAAACCCTTATCCCAGCTTCAATTCACAAAAAAACCCCCAAGGCTTCAGGAGATGTCATCACTGCCTGCCATTGTCAGCCTGTCTGAGGGCAGAGGGTTTGCTTTGAAATTTATCCATGTCAGCTCTCCTGCCCATCCCAGGTCACTAAAATAGGGATGCCACCACACTACCCATCCTTAACCCCTTTTGGTCCAGAAGGACATCTATAATTCCAAATCTTGCTGTTTTGTTTTTTTTTCTTCACTCAATTATCTATTTTCCTCAGGTACAAGCCCAAAAAGGTGCTCAGTGCTCCCAGCAAACCCCAGGAGCTGGAGTCACCTCCCATCCATATCCTGCCTGTCAAAGAATCCCAGAGAGAAATCCACATTTCCATCACAAAACTTCTATCCACGGACTTTCTGAATCTGCTCAGTGCACATTTAGGTCATCTGTCTTAGGCTGTGCCTCTGCCAGACACCATTTGTCCCCCCTGCCCTGTTTCTGTCAGCTATTCCTTTATTCCCACGACCAGACAGAGCATCCCCCATATATCCCACAGAATTCCATAAACTCCACAGAGCTCCTCCCAAGTGCCTTTCAAAAAAAAAAAAAAGCAGGATTTTTTTAATTCCATGTGTTTAAAACAGCCTCGAGTTGACAACAACAATAACCTGCGTTCACTTCCTTCCTTCCTCTGCTCCCAGTGATTTTAAACCTTGCTTTATTTCTTTATTATTTGTAAGTCAATAGTGGCAAAATTCCTAAAAAACCTTGAGAGAGAGCACCAGGAGTTTCCAGCACAGACCCCAGCCCTCACAGAACAACTAAACATTGCTGCTCTTAAAACCTCAGCAGGTTGGGTTTTTTTGCTTATTTTTCAGGGATGACTTTGCCAAGAACTTGGCACGGCTCAATTAACGGAGTGGCTTAATCCAGAGGGTGATGAATAACAGGGGAGCCCACAGGTCATTGCAATTCACTTGAGTTACCAGAATCCCTATCTGCTGCTTGGGCTTCCTCCAATCCTTGCCTGCATCAGCCACGGATTTTAAGTGCCTGTTCCCAAAGAGTTTGACTGCAGCCACTCTGTGCAGGCAGGGACAGAGCCCATGGGATTTATGGATACCTGCAGAGCTGACGTTAAGGAGGAGAGACTTTGCTGGACTCCTGCTTCATCCCAACAGGGTATTTACTGCACTCTTTCTCCTACGAGCATCAATAAATGCTGATGTAAATCAAGATTTTTTTTTTTTTCCTTTTTCCAAGCTCTCCTTGCTGCTGGGAGGAGGTAAGGTATTTTCCCCACTGTTCACTGATGGTGATGAGCTCCTACCAGCACCCGACATCCACAGTGTGTGGCTGATCCCTGCAGGCCACAGAAATCTCCTTTCCAAAGCCTGTAGGATTTGTCCCAAAGGATGGAGCAGGCAAATCCCAGCCTGAGGCACTAACCCACCTTCCTTCCTTCCCTCACAGTGTGCAAGTGGGACAGCCCATGGGAGATCCCACAGGGAAACACAGAACTGCAAGGAAACTTTATTTTTAGGAAATTTCCTTAAAACTCACAGCAGAAAATCTGCTTGGCAGGAGAATAATATATATAATATATATTTTTAACACGGAAAGTTGTTGAAGCAAGGAATTAAACAGAGGAACGACAGGGAGGAAGAGGTTAAAAACGCAGGGAAAGGGTTTTCAATGTGGAAAAATTGCAAAATGAATTAATGTGGAGACGAGGCAGCACAGAGGGCTGGATGAAGGGAGGCATTGAGGAGCACGGGAGGATGAGGAACCCACCCCGCTCCGCTCAACCCGACCCCGCTCAACTGGCAGCAGCTCAAAGGAGCCATAAAAATAATGAGAGGGCTGGAAGAGCTGACACGAAGGAAGATTAAAAGGAACTAAATACGTATAGCTTGGCTGGGCCACGAAATCCAAGGAGAAAGGGAAGGCAACAGCCGGAGACATCCATGGATGTGACCATCAAGGGAAGGGAGACGCAGGGGCTCAGCCCCTTGGGGAGCTCCATCCCCTCTCCCCACGCCGCATTCCTTCCCTCTCATACAATCCCTAATTTAACAAGTGGAGAGGACCCAGCCAAACATTCAGTGGGGGAATGGATGGATTACGTCAGGAGCTAATTTAGGTCCTCGCCGGGCTCTGGCCCTGTGCACATGCCTGGCTTTCCACATGCTGGATCTGCTCCGGCATCTCCAGGCACCAGCATCGCTCCTTCACTCACGGGTGGATTTTTTATCACCTCTAGAAAGCTGGTTTGCTTTCTGCACAGAGTGCTCAACTTCAGCCAAACTTTCTGCACCTCCAGCGTTTAAAGTAAAGAAAGAAAAGCAGAATAATAAAATCAAGTTTTCAGGGGAGTTCAGGCTACCTCCACGAGACCCTTTGATGCGAGCGCTCGCTTCCTTTCGTAACCCGGCGCATTTATTATCCATCCCTTCCTTCCTGCGACTCCAGATAATTAATAAATCAAAACCTAAGCACATAGGGAGGGGGGAAAGATGGGTTTTTCTTTAAAGCCACACCAGGAGGGCTCTGCAGCGGAGCGGGACCTGCAGCTGACAGCTCCGCTACTCCCACAGCCGCAGGCACGCGCGGGACCTCGCAATTAATATTTTATTTGAGCAATTACAGCCATCAGCCCGGGCTGCACCGCTGAGTCAACACAGCCGGGCCATAAAGAGACAAGGGGGAGGAGGAGGAGGAGAAGGAGGAGGGTTCGGCGGGGCCGGGCTCCCCGCTGCCGCCCGGGGACTGAGCCCCGGACACGTCCCGTTTGTTCCCACGAGTCCCAGACAAACGGGCTCTTTGTCCAGGTGTGCGCCCAAAGCCACCGCCGTGTCCCCGAGGTCCCCTGGCCCACATCACCCCACTGATCGCCCCCACGGGGCCCTGGGGAGCGTTTTGCTCGCACGGAACTGCGGGATGAAGTTTTGCTGTGAAGCTGGAGCGCACACAAACCCCCACTCCCCCCCACCCCAAGGCGAAAACGGAGCTGCTTCCTAAGTTTGTGTAAAATCCCGGGTGTGAAGCAGCCCGTGGATGGGGATGAGGCCCCGGGGTGGTAAGTCTGGCTGGGGGAGGAGGTGAGAGGGATAACCTGGGGGGCTGGGGGGATCTGGGGGGCTCCCTGGCGCTGGGAGCTCAGGCAGAATACTGGGAGAAGATGCTGGAGCTAAAACAGTACTGGGACAGGATGCTGGGACCTGGGACAGAGTGTGGGAGCCAAAATACTGGGAATAGGGTGCTGGGAGCTAAACCACAACACTGGAGCAGGGTGCTGGAGCACAGCACTGGATGCTCAGCCACTGTAGGGGGGCAGGGTGCTGGGAGTTGGGGCAGGGTGCTGTGAGACAAAAATACAGTCCTGGAGCAGGGTGCTGGAGCACAGCACTGGATGCTCAGCCACTGTACTGGGGGCAGGATGCTGGGAGCTAAACCACAGTGCTGAGAGAGGGTGCTGGAAGACAAAAATACAGTCCTGGAGCAGGGTGCTGGAGCACAGTACTGGAGCAGAGTGCTGGGGGCTAAACTGGGGTACTCAGGCACTGCATTGGGCTGGGTGCTGGGGACTAAATTCGGCAGGCACTGCTAAAATGGGTATTGCACTGAGCAGGGTGCTGGGAGCTGGAGCACAACCCTGGAGCAGGGTGCTGGAGCACAGTACTGGAGCAGGGGGGCGGGGGGTAAAAGCAGGGACCA
>VWZU01007856.1:86684-107007 GCA_013397095.1 Sterrhoptilus dennistouni | reverse complement strand
TCCCCGGCTCTGCCCATCCCGGCTCGGCCCGGTTTATCCCAGGTCGGCTTTTCCCAGCTTGGCTCTGCCCATCCCGGCTCGGCCCGGTTTATCCCATTTCGGCTTTTCCCAGTTTGGCTCTGCCTAGTCCGGCTCGGCTCAGCCCGGCCCGGCTCAGCCCGGCCCACCTAATCCCGCCTCAGCTCATCCCAGTTTATCTCATCCCGGCCTGTTTTCGCTCAGCCCTGCCCGGCTCAGCTCGTGGCCATTTGTCCCAGGGCATCCAGAGGGGAAAATTCGGGACCCAGCTCAGAGAGCATCCCTTAGTGCTGGAGGAACCTTGGCATCCCAAACACTTGTGGGTTCCACGCCAGCCCTACCCACTCTGCACCCTTTGCGGTGTTTTTTAACACTGGCCACAAATTTATAGGAAGAATCCCGTTTGGCAAAATCTTACCTTGGCATAGTAGCCCGTGCCCCCATTGAGGCTGGGAGATGGGTCTGTTCCCTCCATCCTCATAATCTGTGTGAATATGGGAAATGGGAACTGTCTTTAAATAAAAGGGTCTGAACCGGCACAAATGGAGGAAAAAAAAATATTATCCGCTTCCTGTAGCTCCTCCACCCAGTGATACACACATCCCGCCAAGCAGCCGCGCTTCCTGAAAATCCAACGCGCGGAAGGGGCTGGGGTTTGAGCTCCAGCGCTGTGGATGTGTCCTGCCCCTTGCCAGGTGATGGGAAACCACATCCCAGCAAAGCTGTGCCCGCCCTGGCAGCTTTGGGATGGTTCTGCCAACCAGCCCAGTGCTGTCCCCATCAACATCATTCCCATGCTCCTGGTGAGTGGCAGTGGGAGGTTTAGGACCGTGGAATGGTGGCATGGTTTGGGTTGGAAGGGAGCATAAAGACCATCCAGTTCCAGCCCCCTGCCATGGGCAGGGACATCGTTCATTAACTCAGGTTGCTTTGGCACCATAGAGGCAACAAAACCTCTTAACAGGATGGTAAGTTTTTTCCACATTTCACTTTGTCATTATAATGGAGATATTCATGAAAGCTGTTCCTCTGCCTTAATATCTAATACACCTTTAAAATCTTTAATACTGATAAAACCTTTCCTGAGGTCACTCTGGGCAGACTTAGCCAGGTTTCATCCAAGGGTTTTTGCTCTGATGCTGCCAGAGGGAAATTGGGTGATGCTGCAGCAGGTGACATCCCCCCCATCAAACCCTCCTGGGGCCTCAATCCCTGGTCAGAGGAACCCCCATTCCATCCCCCCAAAATGTGGAAGTCGGAGCGTGATTTGGAGGGTGACTCTGGAGCGCAGGCGAGAGCCGGTCTGGAGCAACAAAGCTTTCCCAGATGGTATCTCCGTGTTCCTCCAGCCTCAAACAATAGGGCAATAAATAGAAAGGGTTACTCTCGGCCCGGCGTGTTGGACGAGGTTCCCAGCTGATGCAATTGGATACGGCCCCGCGGAGCTGGTAACCTTTTCGTACAGCTGGCTGTGCGCTGAGGAAAGGCTGACGGCTCCTTCTGCTCCTAAACCCTCTCCCAGAGTTTCTCTTTCCCTGAGGAAGCCCTTCTCCCTGCCCTCTCCATCCCAGGGGCTCCTTTCCTATGAGGAGGGAGAGGCTCCTTGAGCTGCGAGAGGCAAAGCAAGGTCAAAAATGCACCGGCGCAGCTCTTGCGTCAGAGGCAGCCAAGCATCCCCAGGGCTCTTCCCACTGTTTGCAACAAGTCCTCTCTCCCTACGAGCAGCAATAGCCAAATAAGGTGCCGAAATGCATGGCCGCTTCCATAGGGATTGGGATGATACCTACCAGACCTGCCCACGCTGCAGCTCCCAGCCCCTCTGCCCCTTATTCCTGGAAGTCAGGATTTTTTTCCAGTGAAATGGCTCCATGGGCATCCTTGGGAAACCAACGGTGAAGCTCAGCGACAATTTCCCTGTCCCCAATTTGTTTTGTCCCTTTTTTTTTTTTTTTTTTTTTTTTTTTTTTTTTAGCTCGTGACCTCTGTTTTGGGTTTTAAAGTGTTACGGGCAGTTGTTGAAAGCAGCTGGCGTTCCCTGCCTGTGTTCCTGCTTGGCTGCTCCAGGCAAGCCGGTCAGACTGGCTCTTCCCAGGGTGACCAGCCATGGAACTCTGCAGCTCAGTGCCTTTGCTGGGTGACTGGAGCTGGGAAAGCAACAGGACCGGGTGCCCAGCCTCTCTCCATACACAGAGACAGAGAAATTCCCCGAATCTCTGTGTAAACAAATGCTGTTTCCTCAAATGCTCTGAGCACAACGTGCTTTGACCTGGTGGTGAGCAGGCTCCTGTCACCTCTCTGCTTCACCTGGGTCTTGATATTCCCTGTCTGCAGCTTCTTTCTTAAGAAGGATGAGGTTTCAGGGAGAAAATCCAACCAAAAAAAGGAGAAATGCAGATGCTTGTTATTCCCTCCACTTTTTGTGACTCCAACACTTCTCAACCTGTATTCTCCCTTCCAAACCACTGCCACTGGTACCCCACTCTTCACGTGGGGTTTGCAAGCTCTTTACTTCAGAAAATCATGGAATTGCAGAATAGTTTGGGTTGGAAGAGACCTTAAAGACCATCTCATTCCGATCCCCCACCTCTTCATCCTCTTCCGCCTCCAGGTGTCTTTTGGAGGCAGCCAAGGCTCCCTTTTCACAAATGACCATTTCCCAGCAGGGACAAGGTCACACTCCTGGCAAAGGAAACATGCTGGGTAACTCTGCTTCCTTGTTTATTCCTGGCCACATTCGCTCTTCCCTGATTTTGTCATTTCAGAAACATCCACATGACGTGGCTCTTCTATTTTTCTGGATGTAAAGGCAGAGCAATGACGTGTCCTACAAATGTCCCACCACCTGGGTCGTGCATGGAGTTAATCCAGTGTTCCCTAATGAAAGGATGAAGGATATTTGTGGTGAGGATCTTGAGGAGGCACAGGAGATGGGGAGATTTAGTTTTTCTAGGTTGTGATTGTGATTTGGCCACTCCAAGACGCATCCAAGCTGGCCTTGGACACTTCCAGGTATCCAGGGGCAGGCACAGCTTCTCTGGGCACCCTGGGCCAGGACCTCCCCACTCTCACAGCCAAGAATTCCTTCCCAATATTCCATCTAACCCTGCCCTCTGGTAGTGGGAAGCCATTCCCCTCATCCTGTCACTCCATGTCCTTGTCCATGCCCCTTTTCTGATGGCCAAGGCCACATGGGATGAAGCCAGGGACTAAGACTCAACACTGTCACAACCATCCAGCCTGGTCCTTCATGCCCAAAGGTTACAGTATCACGGAATAGAATCCTGGAATAGTTTGGGTTGGAAGGGACTTTATAAATAAACTCTATTCCCTCTTGCCACGGGCAGGGACACTTTCCATAGACCAGGTCACTCCAAGCCCTGTCCAACCTGGCCTGGAACATTTCCAGGGCATCCACAACTTCTCCTGGCAGCATCTGGAATAAACCCTAGGTGCAAGATATAGCTATGCTGAGATAAGAGGCACAAAGCTGGATTGAGGTTCCTGTTCCTTGACAAGTCAAGCTGAGATTTTGAGGCCCTACAGCTACAAATTCCCCTCTCATTTTCCTGCTTCTAGCTCCTGAAATCAGCCACGGTGCACTGGAGCCTGCCAGGCTTGTGCTGCAGGACAAACCTCCCTGCAGGGCCCTTCTCTGTTCCCTGTTCACCTTCTTTCCAGGTATTTGGGTTAATTAAGCTCTCAAAGCCTGAGGCTGGGAGGTTTTCTCCTCTGTAATCAGCTCTTCATAACACAGCACTCCACTGGCTCTCTGACTGGGCCTGTGTCAGGCATTGCTTTCCTGCTGACATTAATTCCTGTGCTCTCATTTATCTTTTAGCCCTTTTCTGTGTCCTTCTGATGTTTCCAGCTTCCAGGAGTGATCTCCACTGAATGTGACTCTTGCTTTAGCCCACACAGGAAGCAACATGCCCCAAATCATTTTCTGGTCGGTTGTCCCCAGTGTCAGGAGTGTCCTTGAATTTTGTGTCCTCCTGGAAGGGCTGGCAGGTTCTAGAGCATCCTAAAACATCACTTTGAGCCAAAGGGAGTAGTCAGCTGAACACTCAAATCCATGTGATGGAGAATTTGGATAAATCCCAGGTAAATTCTCCTAAAAGCCGATTCATCCCCAGGGCTGCAAAATATCCCTGCACCTCCCTGCCTGGTGCCTGAGTGTCTCCCAAAGCCATGCCCAGGAATTCTCTCCCATTGCTGATCTTCCTCTGCATCACCTGTGCCTGCCTGATGGTTTTGGGACCACTCATCATCCTCACCTTGTGACTTCCCATGGTAAATGCTGCACAGGGATGCAGGAATTTGTCCCTCTCAGATGCTGCTGTCCAAATCCATCTTTCAGGCATCTCCAGAACCCTCAGGGATGTTGGACCATTGAATCCATCCAGTCTAAAGGCTCAAACATCTCCCACATCCCCCCCTTCTCCCACAATATGCAACACATTAAACCACTTTCTATTGTCCATCAGATTTTTTGAGCCTTTGCCACTCCCGTTCTGGCTTTTCTCCACCTCCTGAAGGCCTCCTATTCTTCTGCCTTTACAAATGCCAAGTCCAGGCTGGAAGGCTGGACTTCTCCCATGGAGCTGGGGCTCAAAGAAAATCCAAATTTTCAGGCAACACTCAATCACCATCCCTGGGGCTGGCGGCTCTGGGATGTCAGAAGTAACACCCTCAATCATTTATCCACAGTTAGTCAGCAAGAAGAAACACTCAAAAATCCCAAATAATTCATCTGATGGCTCTGACATTTCTCTGGGCAGATAGTGGGAAACATCTATTTGGGAGTGATTTACTGGAGGGGAAAAAACCCCAAAAATTAAAAATCCCCAAATTCCACCATCAATTATCCACAGCTGCTCTTCAAGTCCTTTTGGGAGAAGCCACATGAGTGGGAACTCACCCTTTGCTGGCACCCAGCACCCTGCAGGTCTCCCAGGTCATGAAGGAGGGGAGGAAAACTGTCCCCAGCACCCAAAGGGAGAGTCCCACACCAAGCACCACTGACTGGTGCAGCATCAGCCCAGCCCTGGCACCAACACATCCCGTTATCTCCCCAGCCCCAGCTCTTCCCTCCCCAACGGTTCGGGAAATTGGCTCCCAGCCCATCAGTTTTCCCTCTCTGAGGGGGAGGTGGAGCTGCTCTGACAGGCTTTTTTTAGGGAACTGAGGCCTGGGGCATCCCTGAGACACGCTGGACAACTCCCACTCTGTGGATGTGCTCTGGTGTTGCTCTGGAGCTTGGCCAAAATCCCGAAATTGTGGAATGGAGAAGGAAATCCCCAGCAGTGCTCAAGGGACATGAGGATGGGGATGGCTTTTCCTGCTGTGGAGCACCCAGAAGCCCCAGCCTGGACCACTCGTCCCCTCTGGATGGCACTGGGATGTTCTGTGCTGGCTCCATCACCAACCCACTTGGGGCTGGGGTCCTATCCCCACCCCACAGCCCCCAGAAATGCTCTGAGCTGGGTTTATTCTTCATCCCCATGACCAGGGGTATGACAGCAGCAGCTCAGGGAGGGGAATGGGAACACCCAGATGTTGGGACACACTTGTGGACCAATCATCCCCCAAAATCCCACACCTCCCTTTCATGTGGCTTCCTGAGAAGGACCCATGTGGCCTCAAGCTCCCTAAGGATGGGATCCACTGTCCCCCAAACCCAGCCAGAAGGAAGGAGAGGCTGGCAGCAGAAACACCACCTCTTGTTCCCATTGCCTGATCCCAGAAACATCCAAAACCTCGGGAATAAGGGACTTGGAGCAAGCCATGCAGGTGCGGGGAGCTCTCCAAGGCTGCTGCAAAGCCCCCACCCCGAGTGTAGCAGCAGCCCCATAAATCACACCTGTCCTATAAATCACACCCTGCGGGTAAATCCCACCCCTGCTGCGGGAAGCTGCAAGGCTGGAGGAGGAGGAGAGGAGGAGGAGAGAGGAAAGGAGGAGGAGGAGAGAAGGAGGAGAGAAGGAGGACAGGAGGAGGAGGGCACCAAGGACGGAGCTGCTGGGCTTTGGCTGCCTTTG
Source organism: Sterrhoptilus dennistouni (assembly GCA_013397095.1). Classification (NCBI taxonomy): domain Eukaryota; kingdom Metazoa; phylum Chordata; class Aves; order Passeriformes; family Zosteropidae; genus Sterrhoptilus; species Sterrhoptilus dennistouni. The sequence goes on along the minus strand of VWZU01007856.1, from coordinate 100,951 downwards.
CTCATGTGCTGCCAAAGACCAAAAAGCACCAAAAGAGAGTTTTTATTGATTCCCACATCAGAGCTCTGTGAGAGCTGGCTGATAACAGGTCCCTGAGCAAAGCACAGACACCACAGGGCTCTGTGGGGTGTTTGGGGGCACAGCCCTGATGGAGAAAGACACTTTCACCCTATGTGAGGCACCCAAATTTGCCCCAGACCCCAAATCACAGGTCCAGGGGGAGCAACTCAGCATTGTCCCCTACAGCCTCATCACTGGGGTGTTCATGGGGCTCTCTGCTGTCTTATTTTTAACCAAAAGCAATGATATCTGCCCACAGCAGGGGGGTTGGAATGAGATGGTCTTCAAGGTCCCTTCCAGCCCAAACCGTTCTGGGATTTGGGGATTCTGTATCCTGGCTCTTCTTTCTGTGTGTGAGCACCCAAATTCCCCGATCATATCCTGCAATGAATGGCTGCAGCCAAGGGAATCACAGTGATTTTTTTCATTTTCCAGACAGACTTGGGGACTTGAAACCCCTGAGGGTGCAGATCCCAACTGGAGCAGGGAACACTCTGCCCAGGGTGGCTGGGATGGTTCACTTTGTGAAAAAGCCCCTGAGTGCAACATTGGTTAAAAAATAACCCCAAATTGCTTCCTTTTGAAGGGAAATTAACACTGGGAGGGAAACAGGGGGGGTTGTGCCCTGATGAACACCAGCTCAGATTTCCTGGTCACATCCACATCTCCTCACCGTGGATCACTTCAGCTCTCAGGTGTTCTGAGCTGAAAAAAGAAGGGATTTAGGGAGCATAACCAGAAAACAAACCCATCCATGGAAGGGGTTGATACCTTTTATTTGCCCTTTAGACACCTGAGATGCCCTGAGAAGCTGCAGCACATTCGGGAACCTGTTGTGCTGGGGGAAGGGAGAGATGGATGATGCCCAGACAGCTGCACGGCTTTGTGCTTTTCCAGCTCCAGCCTCCACCGGAAAGATCGGATGGTAATGCAGTTAGGGCTGGAAAAATAGAGACAGAGCAGGGCAGAGTGGTTTAATAAGGTCGATGTTATTGAATCAGCTGGGTGGGATGAACTTCGTCTCCGAGCAGAGCACTCTGAGGCCATCAGCAGCTCCCCTAAGGAAAGGGAGGTGGGCTCTCAGCTGGTGGGGAATGGGAAATCATATTGGGAATCCCCCAAATCCCATGAAATGGTGGTGATTGGTGAGCTCCTGGAAGACATTCCTGCAGCCAAGAGTCCTGTGGTGCTCCTGATGCTGCCCCAAAAATTCCCTGCAAAATAAGGGTCAGTCACAGTCACAGTCCCAGTTCCTCAGCAGATCCTGGTGGGACACGAGAGTGACCAGTGAGGAAAGGCTGAAAGAATTCAGGCTGTTTACCCTAGAGAAAGAAAGAATGATGATAACATCTGCAGGTAGATAAAAGAGGGTTTATCTAGAGAGGGAGGGAGGGATGGAAGAGGGAGGAAATGCCCTGTTCTGCCTTTCCACAAGGAATGGGCAAAAAGCAATTTTGGACAAATCACCTGGAGGAAGACTCAGACTGGCTCTTTGGGGAAGATGTTTAGATGTGATGGAGTGAAGGAGTGACCCCACTATCAGAGGGTTTTAAAAGCCAGAAACAGGAGTCCTGGGTGCCCACTCCGTGCCAGCAAGGCTCTCCCACCTTCTCTGGCCAGAAAAACCTTTTGACAGCTCATTGCTTGAACTGGAGGATGCTGGGGCTGCAACAGCTTCATTCCAGCTTCATGTAGCACCCCTGCCCTTGGCAGCAGGGTTGGAACCAGGTGATCTTTAAGGCCCTTTCTAAACCACTCTGTGTTTCTGCAATTCTTTGCAAAGGTGGGTTGAAGTTAATGCCAGGCACAGCCTTGCTCCAGTCCCACTTGCAGGTAAATCTCAGCATGGACACTCAGCAGGAAGAGTCCAACCCAGTCCGACTTTGAGGAGAGGAAACTGCAGGAACCAGCTGGGGCTTGGAAAAGGGGGGAATAAAACCCCTCCAGCCAGGAAAGAAAATAACCCGCTGGGATCCAGAGCTGCCTGTCAGTGCTGGCTGTTTAAACATGGCAGAGAATCAGAGCGCTCGAGGAGCTGGACGTGTGTGCAGGAGGACGGGAGGTGGAGGTGGGTGCCAGGATTTTCTGGCAGGGCTGGGTTGGAAATATCCTTCAGCTCCTTAGATAGGAGATTCCGGCGCCGAGGAATGCGCCGCGAGACGCGGCCGTGGGAGGGTGGGAGGAGAGGCCCAGGCCCGTGGCAGCAGGAGAGGAAACATCCTGGAGACAAGGAGAAAATCAGGTCAGTGCTCTGAAGTGGCTTCATCAGGAAGCTCTTGGGAAGGGGGACACAGAAGGGGGGATTTGGTTCAGGTGAGAAGAGGCTGCCGTGGTAGAGATCATGGAATTGTGGGATCCTGGAATGGTTTGGGTTGGAAAGGACCTTAAATCCCATCTTGTTTCACACCTGCCATATGTGACACCTTCCACTACCCCAGGTTGCTCCAAGGCATGACCACCATGGCATTGAACACTTCCAGGGGCAGCCTGGGCAGCTTCTCTGGGCACCCTGTGCCAGGACCTCAGTGCCCTGGGAAGAATTCCTTCCCAATATCCCATCTGACCCTGCCCTCTGGCAGTACAAAACCATCACCCTTTGCCCATCAGAATGGACAGTGGTTATTCGCCATGATGGATATTGTGCTTTCAGCTGAGATCTGCACATTCTTGAGGACCAGGAACTGAAGTAACAAGTGGGAAGTTCAGTGCCACCTTCTCAGGGATGGACAGTGGCACTGGGCAGATTTGGGATCCCAACCCAGGCCCCTGCTGCTCTCCCACCTTGGAATGCCAAGTGATGAACAGTCAGGGATTTATCACCTTGCTTGGCTCCCAAAGCTCTCTGCACAAAGCACTGGCTGCTTTAGGGAAGCCCCATCCAACAACCAAAATCCTGACACATCCAGATTTTTTTTTCTTAAAGGGAAAATCCATGAGGTTGTACTGCCAGAGTATTTTTTTTCCAAGCTTCTGGTCCCCTGTTCTTCCTTGCAGGGCTGTGGAGTGGCCAGGCTTTTGTTTGGGACACTGGAGATGCTGCCAGCTGAACAAGGATGGGTTATTCCAACATTAGTTCCTTGCATGGAAACACCTCTGCTTCCTCCTCCTCCATCTCCCAAGTGATGACACTGATGGTGACAGAGCCAGGATGAGAAGAAACAGTGATAGCAGCGCTGGAAAGAATAAGGAAAAAAACCCCAGTTAAAACCCCCAAAGTTCCATCAAATCACATGGAAATTAGGAGGATTCACTCCTGGATCTCCAAGGAGAGGAGGGTTGGTCAGAAATGACCTGTCCTTCCTGGAAGAGACCCCAGTGGAAAGGTGGGACCTGCTGTCCAGCAGAACGAGCCCCTCCTTAGGAGAACCCAAATCCTGGGAGCAGCACTGGCATCTCTGGTGGCTTTGGCAGGTGACACCACAGCTGCCACCTTCCACACCACACCCCACCTGCTTGTGGTCGTGGCAGGGGACATCCCAGGTGGCACAGGGAAGAGCAGCTTCCGTGTGTTGAGGAGGTGCAAGGAGAAGGAGAATCCCAATTTCTTTTCCCTGGGAGAGGTGCCAGGATCAGGCAGGACCAACCCTGCTGTGTCCTCAAATGTCTCCTGCCACCAACCCACCACCCAGGGACGTGCTGCTGGAGAGTCACTCAGCTGGAACATCTTTCTCTGGAACATTCCCAGTGTGGAGAAGCCTGGAGTCAACTTTCCAGGCAAGGCTGTAGGAAATGAGAAGTGCTACAAGAGAGAGGCTGGAGTGTTCCTGCCCTCCTGCATCCCACAAGACCAAACAGATGGAGATTGTCCTGTGAGGAAAAGCGATTTCAAAAAGGGAGAAAAAAAAAAAAAAAAAAGGCAGGAGATGTTCTTTGCAGGATTGCTGCTCCAGAGATCATGAGTGACATTTCCAGCAGGGCAAGGAACGCTGCAGGGTCGTATCCCAGCTAATACAGGGAAGATTTGGGCTCCTTTCCAGGCTCTCTGGCTTCAGGCCAGCCACTTAACTCTCAGCATCTCAGTTCCTGCGGCTGGAAGAGAGGCAGGATTTTCTTCCCAGCCTCTGGCGTCTCCTGGGCTGTGAGGACTTTGGGATGCACATCCACCAGCGTGGGGGACACTGGTGGGCAGGCAGCCAGTCCCATCTCACAGGTGCAGGAATCACCACTGGAATGATTTGTAGCCTCCTTTTTTTGGGGAGCTGTTTCCTTCCCTTGGCTGTGTTGATGGGAGCTGCCCACTGGGATATTGGGAGACAGGGATGGCTCCTCACTCACCTTTTCCACAGGAATTTGGCATCAGTGGTGAAGGTCTGGGGGTCAGCAATAGGTGGCCTGAAGGCAAGGCCTTAAAGGAATTCCAGGAGGGAGAAATCTGTCTGTCTGTCCCTCCAAGGTCCTTCACAGGCAGCATCTCCCATCCTTCACTCACAGCATTCCTGAAAGCAAACAGATAAAAGGCCAAGTTCACCTAATCACAGAATATCCTGAGCTGGAAGGGACTCACAAGAATCATCCAGTCCAAATCCTGGCTCTGCTCAGCATCCAGAAGAGAGATCTCTTCAAAATTCCCTCAGGCATTCCCCAGGCACAACATTCCTCACGCAAAGGGCATCGCAGTGGGACTTCCAGGCTTCTGGAAAACCATTCCTGGAGCAGGAGAGCTCCCAAAGACTGCAAGCACCCAAACTCCAGGTTTGCATCTTGCTGCTCCTTCTCTCCAGGACGCTTTTCCCAGGAGCTGGGACCTCTCAGAACTCACAGAGGCGATTCCCAAAGCTGCCTGCAAACTAGAAAACCTTATGTCAGGAAGAAGTCACAAGGCATCCTAACCAGAAACATATTTGGGGAGTGAGTCAGTGGAGGGGAGAAGCAAAAAAGAAAGTTGCACCCTTTAACTTGATGAAAAAAGCATATGGCAACAGCCAGTATTGTGAGCAACATTCTCTGCTCCGGCAACCCAGCCAGGGAAAAAAAAAATAAAATCATGACTCAATCATTGCATTTCATCCAAATCTAAGGGAAAAATCTCGTTCAGGATGGGGTATTTGCAGGGAGAGCCAGCCAGAGCTGAGTGTGCTGGTTAATTAACTAAATTGTTTGGGGAGGGGGAAATTTTGCAGCAGGTTTTTAGGCTTTAAAAGGCCTGATTTAAACAGAGCTTTTGGCTGTGGAGTAACAAGTGAGCGCTGCAGATGTAACTGATGCACAAAATAAATCCATCCCTGCTCAGATTCCACGCTCAGCTCCTCCTGAGAGCACGGGCTAAACCCAGGAGCAGCCTGATCCTTCCCCAGGAACAGCTTGCAGCCAAGAGCTCCCAGGAGGCTGGGAACATGTCCCCATAAATCCTGAGCCCAAGGAGGCCAAGAATGCCATCAGGATTATGAAGGAGAACTAGAAACTGGCAAAACGTTTGCTGCACGATCCGTATGACTCTGCTTTTCTTTGGGGACGCATTGCAGGGCTCGGGGCTGACAGGGGCTGCAGATTTCCCAGGCATTCCCAGGCACTGCCTGAGGCCACTCAGAATTGAAATTCACTGCAGGAAGAAGGGAAACTTCCACTTCTTTCTTTCTTTATTTATTTATTTATTTATTTTTTCTTTTTCTTTTCCCAAGGCTCTGTGGCTGCAGATGTCAAAGCTGTAACTCTCAGGGAGCCCCAGGACTTGGGAAGGGAAGTGAATAATCCCTAGAAAGCATCCCTGGAGATGCTGGGTGGGAGCTGCCACATCAGCCCCTTCTGGACTAAGCCATCCATCATTGCCTGGCTTTAGGTGCCTCTGGGACAGGAATCAGCTGCTCCTTTGAGGCTGGTCACTGAAAATGGGCTAGAGATGGTGCAGCAGAGCTGGGACAGGCTCAGAATCATGAATTGTTGAGGTTGGAAAGCCCCTCTAAGGTCAAGTGCAACCATTCCCAGCACTGCCAAGGCCACCACTGAGCCACGTCCCCAAGTGTCACATCCACATGGCTTTTAAATCCCTCCAGGGATGGGGACTCCAGCACTGCCCTGGGCAGCTGTGCCAGGGCTGGACAACCCTTTCCATGCAGAAATTTTCCCCTAATATCCAATCCAAACCTACCCTGGTGCGACTTGAGGCCATTTCCTCTTGTCCTGTCTCTTGTTCCCTGGGAGCAGGGACCAGCAATTCCCTGGACACAGATTGTGCTGTGGGCTCTGGGAGATCCCATCTAAGCTGCCTTGCAGAACTGTGCCTGGGCCAAGTGTGGTCACTGGAGGAGTTAAATCCCACCAGGACAAGCCTTGAGAGGGCCACGACTTGGGTGAGTTCCTTTGCTCAGGTGTGCTCACAGTAAGTATGAGAAGAATAATTGGTGGGACAAAGGGGAAGGGTTTTAAAGTAAAAGAGGAGAGATTTAGATGGGATGTAAGGAAGGAATTCTTGGCTGGGAAGGTGGGGAGGCCCAGATGAAGCTGTGGCTGCCCCTGGATCCCTGGAAGTTTCCAAGGCCAGACTGGACATTGAGGCTTGGAGCAACCTGGGATAGTAGAAGGTGTCCCTGCATGGAACAAGATGGGCTTTAAGATCCCTTCCAAGGCAAACCATTCCAGGATTCCATGAGTAAGTTCTGCTGTGGGCAGAACAGAGCCCTCGTGGGAGGGAGGTCTGTGGCTCCCGTCCTGCTCCCTGCCCGCGGCTCCGCCTGGGAACGTCAAGCTCTGACATGTGTTGCACACGTGCCGCCTGATCCACATCAGGCTGTTTCCCCAGAGCTGCCAAACTTCTCCTTGATTTAATCAGCTCCTCTCCTGCCTGGCCTGTCTCCCCCTGCTCCCCTTCCCGGGCAGATGTGGCGTCTCACACGCCAAGGTGGAATGAATCCGTGACGGGGGAACGTTTCTGCCCTCTTCCCTTTCCTGCAGCCACCACAGAGCAGCCTCACCTCCCTCCCTTGTCTCCTGCTGGTTTTTAATACTTCAGTTTTAACACAAAAATAAACCCCCCACTCACTCGGTTGCATGCGACGAGGGGGAGCCTGGAAGGCGTAAAGGAGAATTCCCAAGGAGTTTGCCAAGAGACAGAGACATCCCATCTGAACAGGCTTTGGAAGCACAAAATATCCAGCTGCTGTCTCAGTGTGAGCCCTCCCTGCAGAGCACTCAGGGCTACACACCAGTTCCACATCCCAGAGCCTTCAGGATTGCTTTTCCAACAGGATCTCACCTTGTCCAAAGCACGGAGACCAGAAGCTGTGAAACTATTTGGGAAAACGCTGGTGGAATGTAGTGGTGGGATTGCTGGAACAAAGGGCTGTAAAGAAGCAACTGGAAGATGGAATTGTAGAATTGTAGAATGGTTTGGGTTGGAAGGGACCTTAAAAACCATCCAGTCCCACCCCTCTCATGGGCAGGGACACCTTCCACTACCCCAGGTTGTTCCAAGCCCTGTCCAGCCTGGCCTTGGACACTTCCAGGAATCCAGGGGCAGCCACAGCTTCTCTGGGCACCCTGTGCCAGGGCCTCACCACCTTCTCAGCCAAGAATTCCTTCCTAATATCCAGTCTAAATCTCTCCTCTTTTAGTTTAAACCCCTTTCCCTCTGTCCTAGAAAGTGGAGTTTGTTTTGGAAGTGGTCTGTCCCTCTTTGCAAATTACTCTTAACTTAAATTTCCATACCGAAAGTGCTTCTAGCAAAGCTGAAAGTACAGTTATTTTTAAACTTCAGTACTGGTCACTTAACAGCAATTACAAATGTGAATATTTCTGACTGATCCTGCAGTCATAAACATCCTGGAAAATCATCAGAGCAGGACATTGGCATTTGTAAGACTCAAAGTATGGATGTTCCTCATTTGGACTTGCAGCTCAGCACAGCAGGAGTGGGATGGAAAGGTGGGAAGATAAAACATCTGTGCGTGTTTTGGCTCTTCTCATCTTTCAGAGTTTTTTTTTTTTTTTTTTTTTTTTTTTTTTTTTTTTTTTTTTTTTTGCCATTTTGCATTTTCCAACAGGAAACCCCTGTCCTGGGAGCTGGGGGGGGCTGTTCCTGCCCAGCTGGACTCAGTGACAGAGGGCAGAGATTGGGGCAGCCCCGCTCCAAACCACGGCCAGGTTTCACAAGAGGAGGTTTAGTTTAGAAACTGGGGAGAAATTCACAGCTGTGAGGGTGGTGAGGCCCTGGCACAGGGTGCCCAGAGAAGCTGTGGCTGCCCCTGGATCCCTGGAAGTGTCCAAGGCCAGGCTGGATGGGGCTTGGAGCAGCCTGGGACAGTGGAAGGTGTCCCTGCCCATGGCAGGGGTGGAATGAGATGGGCTTTAAGGTTCTTTCCAACTCAATCCATTCTGGGATTCTCTGGTGGCAGCACAACCTCAATTTTAGCTTTGGGAAGGTGTGAGAGACACCAGCAGGTGAGAGACCACAAATCCAAGGTCAGTAGACTTGCTCTGCTTTTCCTCTTCCCATGGCTTTGGTTTCCAACCACTCTGAGCTTTGCAGGCAGAAAAGGAGGAACAAAAAACCAGAATGGAAAAGTGAAATGGTGAGACAGAGCTGCCCTTTAAGAGCACAGTCTGGGACCAGTCTGAAATGAAATTCTGACTTTCTGGAGATACTGGAAGAGCCATAAAATGAGCAAGAACAACAAACTGGATGTGGAGTCCTTGGAGCTCGAGTGTACTAGAGAAGTTTGGACTTCCCCTCTCCCATCTCAGCCCCTCTGGGGGTTGGAATCAGATCATCTTTAAGGTCCCTTCCCAAACCATTTTGGAATTCTCTGTCCATGCCCACAATCAGTGAGGCCCCAGGGAATGGGCAGCGTAGCTACAAGAACTGGTATTTTATTTAGGAAACAAAGAGAGGAGCTAATCTGTGGCAGATGCTCAGAGTCATCAAACGAAACCCCTTCTCTTCTTGGATAAATCATCGAGGATTTCAAAACCACCAGAGATGGCTCCTGGGGCAGCTCGTTTTTGCAGGGAGTTTTTCTCACTCCTGAAGGGGAAGGACTGGCCAAGGTTTGCTTGAGAGCTGCAGAGGAAGAGAGGGGAAAAGGCTGATGCTGGAATTTGCTTCCCTGGGGCACCCAGAGAGCACTGACCCCCCCAGCATGACCTGAAACTTCATAGCCAGGTACTTCTCCCCACGGATTGGGACTTCTCTTGCAAGAGGAGAAGTGTTTACACACTCTGAGCTGTGCTGCCAGTTTTGGAGCTTCTGCAAAGGCACGCAGGGAAGCACAAACCACTGGATTTCTATAGCAAAGTGGGGGTCAGATGGGTCCCCAGGGATGCAGAAGAAACACGAGGAGCAAGGAATCAGCCTTGGGAGAGCCCAGCCCAGCTCCACTGCTGGCTGAAGTGCCAAAATTCACTGACAAAGACAGAAAGTGCTTTGTCAGTGCTGGGGTTGAGCTGACAGCAGCAGCCAGAGCGACACAAACGCAGCGAGGGAGAACATGGCAAAGCCATCCAGGGGAGCTGAGCACATCTGAGCTTGCAGCAGAATCTTGGGGGTCACAACAGTGGGATGTGCCTCTTGGGGTTCAAATGGGTTCTAAGATTTCCCCTAAAAAAAGTCTTGAGGATGCTCAGACAAGCATGAAACAAATGCTGATTCCAGCAGGCAGGAATCCAGCAGGAATGAAATCCCAGCCCTCCAGAACAGGTTGGAGAGCAGTGGGGAAGAGACAAAAGCACAAAAACCACCTGTGGAAGAGGGAGGGAAAAGCCAAACCAAGAGAAATGGTGGGGAGGAAAATTATTATTAAATACAGCTCAAACTGGGCCTTGGGGTATAAAAGCTTTCTGATGGTGACTGAAGATGTTTGGCAGAGCCTGGGGAGGTGACTCTGTACAGGTCAACCACCTGCAGCCCAAATTCAGCAGAAAAAGGATGAGTGGAAGCAGAAATCTCATCTCCAAGCTCATAACAGAAAAAGGGGGAACGAAGAATTCCAGATAAACTCACCTGGCAGAGGGCACACAAATATACATTAACTAACCCAGTGCAAACAGTTTACACAGTGATTCATGAACTCAGCTTGAAAAAAAAAAATCAATTCTCAGCAATTGAGGTACAGCAGAGTCAGCTCAAGAGCCAAGCACATGGGAAAGGAGCAGCAGGAAACCAGGACAAACAGGTGGCAACCAGGCAAAATATTAAGTATGGGAATGTGAAATATGTTTCAGCTCAGCCTGATACTACTAATTAGGAAAGGAGATAAAATAATTGAAGTTGGCCAGCCAGACTGTCCATGGTGAAATAAAGCAAAGGGTGGCTGACTCCAGGAACTCTGGCACTGAGGAACTGAGGGAGTGAATGCAAATGCAGAGGAAGCTGCAGCAGAACCAGGACAGAATAATTAGGAGCAAAGGGACAGAATTAAGAAAAATAATACAATTCATGCTCATTATCTGCAAAAATGACCTTGCAGCAAAACCATTGCGAGCAACAGAGTTGGACAAAGACGTCAAGGCCAAGTTTGGAAAACAGGTCGGTCGGTATCAGGCACAAGACTGACAGCAGTGAGGAGCACTCTCCTTATCTTGGTTTCTCGAGAAAAACCACCAGTCAACACAGCTTGGAAAGCTCAACATCATCCTTGCAGAAGAAAACAAGTCAGTAATTGGAAGCCAGGACATTCCAGCTCCACGTTATGCCACGGAGCATCTGACCAGAAAGTTTTGAAGCAGCAGACGTGACCCTACTTGAATTCTGTGCTGCACCAACACAACAGAAATGGGGCAACCCTCCCACCACCTTCACCATCTGCTTTGCAAAGAGGATTTCACCTTTGCAGCAGGATGAGGGATGTTTCTCGAGGATTAAAAAGATGAAAGCCTGTTTAACATCTCTGCATACAATTTAAAATAAACCTCCATTGATTCTTTCAAGGTGTGTTTTATATTCGGAATTTAGCTTGGGAGATTAGTAGGTGGTCCAGGGGAGTTGCTAATTAGGGCAGAATCACAAATAAACACACCCATTAACTCAGGAAAAACACAAAGGGATAATCAGGTATTGGCTCTCATTATCCCTTCTCCTCCCAGCAGTGTGATTTACTCCCCAGCTCTGCCTTCTCCCCGATTTTCCAAGGGGCACGGACCTAAAAGTCGGATCTCCTCCCTTATATGGAGAGCAGGCAGCAAGTACCAGCATGTTCTGAGGCCAGGGGAACAGCTATTCCATAAATCTGAAACATGTCCTGGACAACAGCAGGGTTTCCACAGACCACAAGAATTGCAGGAATTAACCCCTTTTGTTTACAGCCCTTAAAAAAGGATCCAGTGTGGATCCCGTGGTGGAAAGGGAGAAGAAGGCAGTGCCACAACCCAGCTCAAAGCCCTGAAACACCAACCAGCACATTTGGAAACGTTTTGCACGTTCTAAATATAAAAGGAGATTCTCCTTTTTGTGTTTAAGTTGTCCTCATTAGGAGGAGCTGATTAAACAACTTATCTGGAGAGGCCAGTCCTGTAAACACAAGGCCCTTTGCTGGAGCAGAGGCTTCCTCCTCTCAGGGGGTTATTTTCCCTTCCTGGGATTGCTCATCCACCAGGGTAAACAGGTCAGGCAGGAGAGCTCCAATTCTCCCAGGCCAGATGGGATTTTTCACAGATCCACACCAAAGCAAGGTCCTTTCCACCATCTGAATGTTGGATATTGGTTCACTGCAGTGCTCTTTGTGTCCTTTCCCCTTCCCATTCCCCTCCACTCCTCCCTTCCCTTTTCCTTTGTTTTTCCCCCCTTCAGAATTATTCCTAAATCCCTAACTCCAGCAGAGAATCCTAACTCCTTTCAGGGAAGGAGCAGCCCAAATAAATATAATTTGGGAGAAGAGCCACCCTCTCCCCCCAGAAAGGGAACTCTGGGGTTTTTCCTGTTCTGGGCTGATGTTGCCACATCTGTTTATACTGAGAACACAACGATTCACCAACACCACAGCCTGAGTTTTTTGCTATTTTAACCAAAGTTTAGGCTCTGCAGCTCCCACATGTGCCATCCAGATCATAAATACCTCAGGCAGAGGCAGCTCTGAGGGCAAATATCCAAAACTTCTGCTCCAGAGCCTTCCACGTTGTTCTAAAAACCTCAGCAGTGACCCTCCGGTGTTTGATTTGGAGATTGTTCCCTTTCATCCCAACACTTCCCTCCTGACTTCTGAATTAGTTTCAGATACAAACATAATCTAAATGTTGGTATTCTCAGGCCTCACCGAGTTTATTTTCTGGTGCCTTCTCTCCCCCTGCACATAAATATACACATCCATATGTTTTTATACAAACACACTCATGTATGGATTTAATTATGGCAAACAAAGGACAGCTGGATCCTCTGCAAACCAATCCAGTGTGCCTGAAAAATACTTGGAACCTGAAAAAGCAAAGGCACTTACCTCTGAGAAGAACGTGACTGATATCATTTGTGTGAAACCACAAATATTTATTTTTAATGAAAAAATACTTAAAGTGTGCCACAGTGTCCATATATTCATTTGAATAGTAGTACAAAGATATGTATTTCTGAGAAAAAGTCTTAACACTGTAGAAAATAAATGTGGTTCTTAAATTATGTCAAAAGAAATCAGTAAAAAAGTAATGTTTTATACACTGGAATAAAATGAAACGATTAGAGAGAATAATAAATTATAATTACAGTATTTCAAATATTTGCCTCATGCTTTTTTTTTTTTCTTTTTTTTTCTTTTTTTTTTTTCCTCTTCAGCATTAGTTCCTAAATGTGTCACGTAGGATAGGGCCCTCAGAAGCCAGCAGTCAGAATGGGCTTCCAATGTGGGGAAAATTGGATGTGGAGCTGAATAAAGTCCTGGAAAAATGACACCACTGCTTGTTATTCATGGGTACATAAAACATCAGCACATGGCAGGTTTAGGTTTGTACTGAAAATGTATTTTTTTTGTTGTTAATGGAAATCAATTTAGGTTTGGTTTTTTTTTTTCTTTCTTTTTTTTTTTAATCCACTATTTTTTTTTTAATAGTTTAATGAACTAAACAGCAATTTATGGTCATTAACAAGGATGTCACCCAAGCACAACTGCTCATGGGATGCTACAATGCTGTCTTGGCTCTTTGTACAGTCCACGTGGACAGGAATTTGGAGTCCTCTCAGGCCTAATTCAGCACTGCAAAACGTTGAAAACTATAAAGTGCTTTGAAATACAAATAACCTCTCCTCTTTAGAAATAGGAAAACCACCCCCCCCAAAACATGCACTTAAACCTGAAACCTCCATGCCACAGGTCCTGCAGCTCTGCAGTCAAACATCCGCTTTGTGCCGTTGGTTTTGAAAGTTTCCTCTCCTGTCCCCCAGCCCAAAAATTCAAATAGTGTCTAAATTGGATTTGTCAGTCTCTTCTTGGTCTTGCTTGTACATGAAGGTGAGGAGGAAAAGGGCAATATCCAGAGATGACCAGTAAGCAGTGTGGGATGTGACTGCAGACCAGTATCTGCTCTCCACGAGACCTTCCCTGAGCTCAAAGTCGATCCTGTGCTCCAGCTCCACTGGAAAATCAACAAGAAAAGGAACAAGAGGGGATGTTAGAGCTGCAAAAAACACTCGAGTGTTTTGGGTTCTGGTTCTGTTGTTGCACAAACAACACGTGCAATCTCTCTGTGTTTACATTTCATGGGGCACTCAAACAAATCAAGATTTAATAATACAGAAATATTCAATGCACCTCATGCATTTAACACAAACCTAAGAGTGGTGCTGAGTTCAGTTAAAAATAAGAAAAAAAAAAAGGGAACTAAACCTGCTCTTAAAGGTTTTTTCCAACCTGAATGATTCTGTGATTCTCAACTTAGGAAAAGACGGGCTTTTCTTTTTCAAGCAGCTGTTTTCCTTATAGTAACTCCGTAAATATATTTATTTATACTTGTTATGATAACTACAGAGAAATATCCAGCAAATGCTGAGGCCCCAGTAGGAAACTTTCTGAAACAAATGAATTTCTTGCATTTTTAGTGTCTATAAAAGGAGACTACACCCACTACTACAAGCCCTTCCTGTAAAGTCATCCCTCCACAGCTCTGCCCTTTTAATATCCTGATTATTCCAAGTATATTTCAGCAGTTTCCCTTTTATTTCAATGGGCTGCTTTGATTAATGCCACATTCAAAGCAATTACCACTGCATTTTAACTGGGCCAACCTTAACCTATTGCAAAGGCACTTTGGCGGTCAGAAAATCTCCACGAGGAGCAATAAAAATAAAAAAGGACAAA
>VWZU01007856.1:44463-86646 GCA_013397095.1 Sterrhoptilus dennistouni | reverse complement strand
AAAAAAAAAAAAAAAAAAAAAGAAGCTTGCTGAGCTACAAAAGCCAAAGCCTCAGACTGAGTCAAAAATGCAGCCATTTATCAAAGGCAGTTTGAAGGAATTTTAATTCTTGGCTGGAGGAGGACGGGAAGGGAGCATCGCACAAGCGCCGGCAGACACGGCACAGATCTCCCTGTCTCCCCATGAGCATGCTCCCCACTCTGCAGCCAGAGCCTTGGAACACCAGCAGACAACCAGAGTAATTTCCAAGAAGGAGAGTTTATCCAAAAAAAACCCAAAAACCCTCAGTGGCTGTGCAGGAAGGCCACTCTGAGAGGCCGTTACGGGAGCTTGGGCAGGAGCCAAACCCCACCACAGCCCTGTGTGAGCGCAGCCTTTGGTGGGGATTGCATCATTCAGCTCCCAGCCCTGCTGGCCTCTGCTCCACGTTCTCCTTCTATGGAGCAGGGATGGGTTTCCAGCACGGAGGGATGTGGGATCAGTGCAGGAAGCCCTCAGTGTACCAACTCCCCCCTTGGGCAGCTCCGTGATGTTCCCTGTCCTGCTGCTCCACTTCCCTCACGTCTAACCCCAAGTTTCCTGCCCTCACACTGACTCAGACAGGTTATCTTGTGAAATTAGTATGAACAGACAGCAATCCATCATGTGAATGCTGTCACAGGACACTTCTGACTCTTTCTATTGCAAAAAATAAAAAAATCCCCTGTGTCCTGCAGCAGTGCCAAGGGGGAGCTCAGAAATAAATCCAAGAATGAATTTCCTGCGAGGAAGTACCTCTGCTTTTCAAAAAAACCCAGCTGCTAAAACTGCACTTTCTGTTCTGAGGAGTTCAGATCAGGACAAGGGCAGCTTCTGTGTTCCAGTCATACGTGTCCTAAAATCCAGAGTGCTTCAGAATGGGAAATGTACAGGGGAATTGGGAGTTTTAGGTGGAAAAAAGGGTTTAAACTGTCAGAGGGCAGGGTTAGATTAGATACTGGGAAGAAATTCCTGGCTGTGAGGGTGGGGAGGCCCTGGCACAGGGTGCCCAGAGAAGCTGTGGCTGTCCCTGGATACCTGGAGTCCAAAGCCAGGTTGGAGAGGCTTGGAGCAACCTGGGACAGTGGAATTTATCCCTGCCCATGGCAGGGGGTGGGATGGGACGGGATTTAAGGTCCCTTCCAATCCAACCCACAGCAGATCCACAGAATCCCAGAATGGTTTGGCTTGGAAGGGACTTTAAAAATCATCTCACTCCATCCCTGCCATGGCCAGGGACACCTTCCACTATCCCAGACTGCTCTAAATGCTGTCCAAGCTGGCTTTGACTTCCAACATTTATTGTTTTGTGGCAGACCCAAACCAGAAAACCCTGTCCTGTGCAGTTATGGCATTTCCAGCCCCCCAGCCCACTCTTGTCTCCCTGGATCCACAGGCATCACTCACCTGTGGGTTCGAGGAATCCCGAGCTGCTGTGTGGCAAAGGTGGGGTCCCAACAGTCGTGGCCTTCTTCTCATCCCCCTCAGGTCCATCTTTTCCTGTCTCCATGGTCTGAGGGGTGGCACTGGACCGGCCAAACCTGGAGAAGAGCATCCCACCGAGGCCCTTCCCGATGCTCGCAGCTCCTGCACCCAGCACAGAGGGGAAAACACGACCCAACGTCCATCAGTCAAACTGAAAATTAAAGTCACTGCAAGTTCAAGTCACTGCAAAATTAAAGTCCCTGCAGCACCCTGTTCATTGGAGCTGGGTGAAGGAAAACACTCCTGGTGCTTCCCCAGGGTGGGAATATCTGGCTGGAGTGGGCTTTGTTTATCCCCAAACTCATCCTGTGTGCCAGCAAAGGCTGTAATTTGGAAGCTGTATTTAGGGGGGAAAAAACCCCCCATGAAATACATCTGCAGAGAGAAATCTGGTACTTTGAAGGATATGTTGTGATTCCTCTTTCATGAATTCTAAGACAAAAAAGCTTTCTAACAAATGTTGGTGCCTTCTGCACTTAATAATCCCATTAGCACATTTAAAACATTTCTCTTATTAAGGGTCCATTGCCCTAACAGACCTTTAAAAATGTTACATCATCCTTTAAAAGGACTATTTTGGCTGCTCATGAAGAGGGATATAAAAGTTAACAGTAATTTTGTCATATTTTATCCTGACTCTGCTGCCACCTCATGGACAAGACATTAAAGTTACTACAGAAACAGCCCCAAAAAGCCACTCTGCTCTGAAATACCACATATTTCTACTTGAGGGAAAACTGCTTTTATATTCTTATTTGATTGGGAAGACTCCTGGCACTAGGCTTCTCCCAAATCCCACACAGAGAGCTAAAGAAAAGCCTTGAGTCAACAAAACCTGCAAGTGCACGATCAAGTATAAGCTCCAGTGAAGGGAATTTAAGCTCACTTAAACCAGGGCTTATTTTGACTCAGAAAGCCAGAAAGGAACAGACTTTATATTAAACCAGCCTGAATTTCCTATTGTAGAACCATGAGTTAAAGGTAACTGTAATGGGTTACATGGTGTGATTTTTCTGCTATTTGCCAATACCAGAAAATGGAATCAGAAGACAAGCTTTAATTTAATTTTTTTTCCATGAAGCAGAGTGGAAACTGTTAAATCACTGGGATGTTACTTCAATAAGGCAGACAAAAATAAGGCAGCAATTGCCTGAAGTGCATCATCTCCCTCAAGCTTTGACTCCAATGCACATAAACTGGTTTTTATTTCAAAGTAAATGTCAGCTGGGATTACACCAAGCCAGACACCTACAGAACTCACTGAAACCATCCTCTGCCAGCAGGGATTTTGGGGGTTGGGGTAGATGATCTCCAGAGGTGACTTCCAACCTCAGCAACTCTCTGATTCTGTGTAAGGGACAGGAATAAAATCATGGAATGGTTTGGGTTGGAAGGGACCTTAAAGCTCATCCAGTTTTAATTCCCTGCTGTGGCAAAGACACCTTCCACTATCCCAGGTTGTTCCAAGCCCTGTCAACCTGGCCTTGGACACTTCCATGGATCCAGGGACAGCCACAGCTTCTCTGGAACCTCAAGCCCTCACCACCCTCACAAGGAAGAATTCCTTCAGACTATCTCATCCATCCCTGCCCTCTGGCAGTGGGAAGCCATTCCCTGTGTCCTGTCCCTCCATCCCTTGTCCCCAGTCCCTCTCCAGCTCTCCTGGAGCCCCCTGAGGCACTGGAAGGAGCTCCAAGGTCTCCTTGGATCCTTCTCCAAGTGAGCACCCCCAGCTGTCCCATCCCATCTCCAGAGCCAAGTTCCCTTAGGGCTGTACTCCAGCCCCAGGGAGGGTGTCCCACCCCAGCCCAGGGACAAAGGGGACATTCCCCAAAATGCTGGATGTTGTTGGAACTCTGGAGGCTGAAAATTTCAGGCTTTCTGTTCTAAAAGACACTGACCCTCAAGCAAGTACCACATTTGATTTGAGGCCGTGGAAGAGAGTTCCAAAGTTGAGTGACAGCACTGGGGTTGTGGGTGTGTAGTTTGAATAGAATCGTGTGATCTCACAGGGTGAAAACCTTAGATTTAAGATTTTAGTGTACAGTAATATATGGAGCAAAATGGAGGATTTTGGGCATTGTCTGTGTCCTTCTTCTTCCTCCTTCTTCATGGGTTTGGGTGGTTTTCTGTAATTGGTTAATAAAGTCTGCATTGTGGACTTCAAGTAGTTAATTATTGGGTTTAAAGTAAAAACAATTTAGGTGGCATTTCACTATTGGATGAGTCGTCCTTGTAGAGACAGAGAAGTGCTCCATTTTACCTCCATTTTCTAACTTACTTATTTCTGAGTCTGAAGGATTTTTAGCCTGCTAGCAGCTGCTAACTTTTTCCCAAGGAAAAAAATTCTCAAGAAAATTTCTTCTCAAAACAATCTTGGCAAACAATTCTCTCAAAACAATCTTCATCCAGGTGGTGTTTTGCTGTTTCTCCAGTTTAACCAACGAGATTAGAGAGGTGTTGTCCCTATTCACCAATTGTGTATTGGACTGCCTTATGAAAGGTAGTAAGAATTAGAAAATAAAGCCTTCTTTTTCTATGCTGTTTGCTTTCTGAAATACTTGGAAGTCCTTCTTTCATGTCCTAGAGTGACACTAGTTAGAGCTCATGGTTTGTGAGGCCATAACACAGATAAGAATTAACAAACACTGAGTCCAAACACCAATCCGCGACTCCCGTGTGTCAATCCCGGCTCTACCACCAAGGAGGAAAGAAGCTAAAAAACCCAACAGGATGTCCCATCCCAGGGACAGAGAGGTGTCCTGGGTTGTAGTGTAAGTATTTATTCTATCACCATCTTCATGAGCTGTTGGAACCAGGTGGGGCAGTGTTTTCCCAGGCCCCCTTCCTTTGGGCTCTTCTGCTCATGGCCCATCAATGCCTTGCCCAGGACTCACAGGTAACTCCCTCCAGGGGTTATCTCTGTTTAATGGGCCATCAAGGACCCACTGCACGACTCCTCATCCCATTGGGAGACGCTCCGCCCAGGGGGAGGAGCCAAGCATTCCTACCTGGATAGAATCTGGGATTTGGGACAGCACAAGTAGCCCTTACCTACTGGATTCCCAGAGGACCAGAGCTAACAGACCTTTCTACGGGATTGCTGCTTCAGGAAGAGCACCTCATCTGGACTGCTCCCACCACCCTGCTCAGCTTGTGTTCTGACTCTGTCAGTGCTCCTTTGTGTTATTGCATTTATTTTATTTTATTTTTACCTTTCTTCTCATTAAATTATATTTCTGACTCAGAGCCTCTCACTCATTTGTTTTGCTTTCAAACCACGACATGAGGACATTACCCAAAATGCTGGCCTTGCCAATGTTGGTGATGGACTCTCCGTAGTGGCGCCGCACCATGACCGGGGACGTGGTGGGGCTGGGCGCGGCCGAGGCGCTCTCCGTGTCCGGGGCTGAGGTAGCTTCTTTGCTGGGGTTCAGGAAACTTGGCTTCATGTGCTCGTAAGGGAGGGGGTTGGCCGTGTTGTACCAGTGGATCTGCACGGGTGAGATGTTGCTGTAGTGCTTCAAGATTAAAGGTTCCAACCTGTAGGCCTGGAAAAGGGGAAATTCGGGGCAAAGATCAATCCTGGAGGAAAAAAAGAATCACTTTCCCTTCTCATCCAGAGCTCTCTCCAACCTCAAATCCAGAACGTCTGTCCTAAGCAAAGCCTAGAAGGTGTCACAGTCCTGGTGTTATGCTGCAGTGCATCCCCCACACTTTAATAGGTGGTTCTGTATTAGGAAAGAGCTTCATTTTCACCCCTGAACTTATAGGGAAGATGAAATAGGGACTTTGATGCTCTTCTCACTGTAAGTGTCCCAGTGCCAGGACAAAGGCACTTGTTGGATCCTTGACCTGTTCCTCAAGCAATGTGGCTGTTTTCTATTGGGCACTAAGCCAAAAACACCTCCTGGATCGTTGAAGACTTAAGAGAGAGCACAGAGTCTCTCAGTGAATTTTCAGGATGTCTTAGCAAGTGTAAGGATCCTCCCCGCACAGTGCACAGCTTTTATTATTTTGTTTTGTACAGTTTGTTATTTTCTTCTTTAATTAAAACCTTTTTTGCTTTTTCAAAACACCTCTGATCAAGCCATCTTGCTAATTTTTCTTAAGCCATTTCTAAGAGGCTGCTGGCAGCCCTCACAGTGTGATGAACCTTTGTGGGGCTGAAAACACTCTGGCCATATGCAGAAATTCATCAGTGTTATTCACTTTTAGTTTCACGGCCTGGAAGGTTTATCAGCTGCACAGTTGCTTGTGAGTTCACTTCTGCACATCTCTGCAACACCTGTATTACAACATTTGTACTACACGTTGTTACCAACACACAGGTTACTCACAGATGGTTCTACTCGAGAGAACAAACTGCATTCTAGCACAATCAAGCGGAATTGGTTATGTAAACATTTTGTTTGATGGCTCTTGGTTGACCCCTGCGCAAACCATGAGTTATTGTTTATTTAAAAAATATTTTCCTATTGATCGTTTATTTCTCTTTGTCCACTTAGATGTAGAAAAGCATCCTGCATTTCTTTATTTTAAAACTAAGTGAAGTTACTATTTGCAGAGTGGGACCAAGTGTCCCTGATAACCCAGGAAAATTCTGAAGTAGCTGGAGCTGAATGTGACCATGTTTGGAATGAAGTCTGAATATACTTAAATTCAGCTACTTTAAATAGGGAAGTTTCCCCAAATTGCTGTTGTACACAAAATTCCACATCGGATTTGCATCACAGAAGTTACCAAGGGGATGCAGATCAAAAGTCCAGGTAACTGATTTGGTAACAGCCAACACTGGCTGCTGTGGAATAAGGAAAAGCAAAGCTACACCAAAAGTCCTCTCCCAAATACTATCAACAAACTTTTATTTTTAGGATCCTTTGGGTAAAAAAAAAACCCAGTCTTTGCTTTTCTGTATTATCTTGTAAACTGCTTGTGAAGTCTTTTTTAACAGCAAAAAATGTCTTTGCACAGATGATGTTTTAATGGAAACTAGGAAGTTAAACTCAAAATCCTTGTCTGAAAAAAGATTATTTCTTTGAAAAAAAAAATCAGAATAATCCCAAATCTTATGCTTATTACTACGAAGAGAGAAGCAAAAAATATGTTATTTATGGCAATTATTTGTAGGAAATGTTAATTCTCCAAGCCATTGTATAACAACCATTAACAGATAATCCTCTGCTGGAACACACCGGTGTTGACTCACACACACTTTTGAAGATCCCACATTATCCCAGAGCTTAAAACCAGGCAGGGTGAAAGACTTGAGGCTGTAATTAAAGACTCACCACTGGATCTGTGGGGTGGAAAATGTTCAGTAACCTGTTGCAGATGGTTCTGGGCAGGATGTGGTCCTGGCTGCCGCTGGTTCCGGGGCGGATCCCACGCAGGGCCAGGAACACGGCCAGGGGGGAGCCCATGCAAAAGAAATTCTCAACCTGAGGAGAGATTTCATCCATGTCAACGAGGATGGAAATGATCTTTCCTAACAGGGCTGGATTTGGTTTTTCTTTCTGCCTGATTTTGTGGTTTTAACGGAGGGACTCAAAGTCTTGGTTGGTCCAAACAGGGAAGTGTTGGAATCCTGGGCATGGAAAATTTTAGACTTTCTGTGCTGACAGGCACTGACCCCCCACACAAACAGTGCATTTGACCTGAGAGCTTGGAAAAGGCTCCCAAAATTGAGTGACAGCACTGGGATTATAGATGTGTAGTTTGAATAGAAGTGTGTGATATCACAGGGTGGAAAACTTAGAATTTAAGGCTTTACACTATAATATATATAAAGCAAGATGGATGATTTAGGGCAGAGGCTGAGTCCTTCTTTTTCACCTTCTTCTTCATAGGTCTGGGTGGGATTTTGTAATTGGACAGAAAAGTCCCCATTGTGGATCACAGATGGTTGGTTATTGGGTTAAAAGTAAAAATAATTTAGGTGTCATTTCTTAATTGGACAGTTTATCCTTAAAAGGCCTTGTAGAGAGGGAGAGAGAGAGGGCTGGCTCCATTTTTGAGTTTGTTAGCTTGAAGTGCTGTAGAACTCATGGTTTGTGAGACTGTACAACAGATAAGAATTAATAAACATCTGAGTCCAAACAAGAAATAAATACTGTCTCGAGCATTTAATCCTGACCCTGGCAAAAAAGAAGATAAAATGCAACAGGGAAAAACACCCTAACATCAACAAATCAGGGTTAAATTGCCCTTGGCTGCATCTTGGGGTGCTAAAACCAAAAATCAAGTTGGATATTTGAACTCAGAGAAGAAGGTCCACCAGCACTGGAAAGGATGGAGCAAGAAGAGTTTGGGAGACACTAAAGAAATGAGTCTGATTTCTCCTGGAGCTGCCCAAACCTGCCAGACCTCCTCATTCTTCTCCTAACCACCTTCTCCATGATTTTTTTGCTACACACAGCTGGGGTTAAGAGAACAGAGTGGTGCTTGTCACCAGTGCCACCATGTCCCAGGGGCAGGGACAGCCCACTGAGACACTCTGGTGTCACCCAAAGCTGCTGTCACCTCGCTCTGAAGTCTTGCCTCCAACACCAACTGAGTAAATCTGAGCTGCCACATCTGAGAAGTCACTGAATCTGAATTTTGGGGTCACCA
Organism: Sterrhoptilus dennistouni; assembly: GCA_013397095.1. Classification (NCBI taxonomy): domain Eukaryota; kingdom Metazoa; phylum Chordata; class Aves; order Passeriformes; family Zosteropidae; genus Sterrhoptilus; species Sterrhoptilus dennistouni. The sequence goes on along the minus strand of VWZU01007856.1, from coordinate 78,531 downwards.
CAACCAATCCAAGGCCAGAATTCAATGCTGATCCCCCACCCCCAACCCTCAGACATCACCTCCTAAAAGCATCAGATGGAAAACTCAGTGCTAAAAGAGTCAAAATTACCTTTCAACTTTTATTTTCTTACTTGAAAAGTTACTTTTACCATCATCAGATGCTCAGCCAGCAAGAGAAACTGCTGAATTTTTGCTAAAGGCACGTGGAGGATCCTTGGAGTGCCACGTGCCTGCCCTGTATGTCAGCACAGGGAACGAGGGCAAGGAAATAATGGTCCTTTTCATCTCTTGGATTCCAGTGCTGCACAAAACATTCCTCCTCCTCTGTCCTGGCACTGGTACCACCCCTCTTCCTTCCAAAAGAAGTCCCAACTTGATGGAAAAAGAAAAAACCTAGACCTTCAGCATGGTTATTCCATGGCAGGGGCAGCACAGCACTGCTCTGTCATTAAAATTGTCACTTGGTGCAAAGCTCCTTTCCTTTCTTCAACCCAAGTTTTACACAGATCTTGTGTTTTGGCAGCTTGGACAAAAAGCTTTTTCATCTTCAAACAACAACAGAAAAAGACATTCCCAGTGCAATCCTTTAAACTGAGTGAGTAACCTCTAACCCTGTCCCTCTGACATTCCTGTGTCAAGCATCTGAAAGGCACAATTATGGTTTTTCCGCTTCAGGGAGGAACCAGACAGTGCCTGCCAGCACTGCCATCTAAAAAATACACCTTGCCCTTAGCAGAGGATACTCAAAAGGGATGAGAAAACCCTTCAAAGGTAATTGAGGTGGTTAAATTCAGTGGACACTTGGTGTGTGGCTTTTGTTCCACTGTTGTCCCATCATTTCTACTGATGAACAGTGCTGGAGTCCCCCCATCCCTGTAGGGATTTAATGTGGATGTGGCACTTGGGGATGTGGCTTTAGTGGTGGACAGGTCTTTTCCAACCTTAATTCTACAATTCTAAACCCCAAATCCTTTAAACTGCAGCCATTAGACTTGTCAGTGCTGTTGCAAGGTGGCTGAAGATCAGGCTGCTGAATTATAAAACCCACTGGGAAACAGAAGATCAAAATCTTTTTTAGAAAATATTTATTAATTTTGGTGTTTCTCCCAGAATCAGGAGTGGGGCATTTTCCTGGAGACATATTTACAAAATGACCTTTGAGAGCAGCCCTCCTCTCCTGTTTATGATTCATAAACAGAAGACTTAATGAATTTATTTGTATTTTAAGCAGAAGCTGAGCCAAGGAGTCATCCATTCAACTTAGCACTGCAGTATTTTCATAATTAAGAAAAAAAAAAAAAAGAAAAGCAGAATAAGTCAACAGAAGTGAGGCAGCAGAGCCCTTCTGTGCTGGGCACAAAGGAATGTGAGGTTCAGGCTGGACTTTCCTCCAGAGGAGTTTCTGCAGCCTTGGCTGACTGAGAAGTGCTGAAGTATTTTGGGCCAGGACATTGCAAGGCCAGATTTAAATGGATTTCCATGTCAGTCCTAAGGAGCAACTGAGGGACATCCTGCTCTCCTCTCCCCTGCCATGACTGAAAATCATCCTCCAATAAAAACTTTCCTATTTTCATACATCAGAAGGGGTTGGTGTTACACCATTCCCCATGTTCCCATGTTCTTCAGCCCCTCACCCTTTAACTCCAACTCCTCTTACAAGGCTGGTAGGGAGAATTCTAAATCTTGTGACTCTAAATCTTAAATTTACAACAAGATGTTGGCTCTGCTTTTAATCCCCAGAGTTCCTGGTTGGTCTAGCAGGTTATTTCATGATCCCATCTGAGGACAAGCAGAGGAAGAGAGACAAAGATCTCTCCTCCCCCTCAAGTTCCCACTCTGGTGGCTTGTCCAGTATTTTATTAGACTACAACACACCCCATAGATCTTCATGTTTTGTGGGCTTTTTCCTCTCCATGGAGTCAATAATTTCATTTCTTCTAATATTAAGTATTAAGCACAAACCAAGCAAGCTGCTCTATTTCTTCTTGCATTTCTCTTGCCAAAAGCAACCTTTGTGCTTGCTCAACTCTCCTCCTTCATGTGGCACCAGTGACTCTGTCCCATCCTGGGAACCCTAAATTTTTTTTTCAGTCCATAAAAGAGCTGCCATGAAGAGCCAAGGGATGGGTGGTTGAACAAGGCTGTTCTCTTTCAACAAACCCATTTCAACAAATAGGATGAGCAATCCTGTTTCAGTCACCCTGATGAAATCCTGCCTTGCCATCATTTCCATGGAAAGCTTTTCCCTCTGGAGCTCTGTCTCAAGCCATGGGAGTCACCAGTGAAGAAAATCACAGGAAAAAAAAACAACAAACATTTCCCTGTCATTAAGGGCAAGAAGAAGGATGAGCTGCAGTGGAAATGTCACCTGAAGATTACAGATCTAGCCCATCTATTTAGGTAGATAAAGTCCTCTTTTATCTAAAGTTTCTTCCCCCTTTTCTCCTCTCGATCTAAAAAACAACTGTCCAAACCCCCTTCAGTTTTAAATGCAACTGAGTGAAGAATAATCTTCCCCAGAGCTTGGGGAGGACCAGCCTGACTGCAGCTTCCTTGATTGAAGAGATAATAGCCTGACACATGCTTTCAGGCAGTGATGAAAAGGAGAAGGCTGTGACAACATGAAGTATGGTTGGTTTCCTCTTTTTTTTACAGCTCAACATTGACCTTGGCTTCCAGGAGCCCTTCTGAACTCATAAGGAAAGAAAAATGGCAAGTTAAGAAACAATAACCCATTTTACTCACATCTATCATGTCTCATTTTTTATGGTTTAATACTTCAGGATGGAATTGAGCAACCAGGAAGTGTTCCACATCCCACCCAGGAGCTGTAAAATCCCTTTTCCCAAAGATAAGGAGTTCTAGCAATTTGTACAGCTGATTAGCAAGCAATCTGCTTCATGAGATTGAAAAGTGTGCTAACTGTCAGAGCAGAAGAGTCTGGAAGGAAAATCCACTCCTGGAGGAAATTCAATCAGATTTGCTCACAGATGTGACATGTTAGAAGGAGTCCCCAAGGGAAGATGGATTATTCAATGGAGTAGAAGTGAAACTGGTTAAAAATATGTGATTGATGTAATCTGCCAAATGGTTTTTACCTTCCCACAGAACTGTGTGTGTGTATAATATAGTAACTAGGTTTATGTACTAAATATATTTATAATCTATACATTTACACACGTTTACATATTATTTCATGTATATACGTGTATATAAATGTATATGTGTAACAGCTATACATGTATATATATGTATATAATTACATGTATTTCATGTATAAAATTATATAACAGAACCCCTGAATGTTTTGGGTTGGAAGGGACCCTAAAGCTCAGCTCATTCCAACCCCCTGCCAAGGCCAGGGACATCTCCCACTAGACCAGGTTGCTCAAAATGTATCACAAGAACAGAATTGCAATAAATAACAATAATCTATGAATACAACAACATTTTTACTTGTATGTACAGACACTACATCCAACACCCAAATTATTCTGCCAAAATCATGTCTAGGGACATGGGAAAAAAAATAAATGTAAGCAGAATGACTCATACCACAGGTGTATTTTTACAGCAAGCAGAAAAAAAAAAATCAGTAGAAACCTCTTAAACATACATACCTTAAATTTTAAGACAGGTGGTTTTGATATGGTGGATGCCTTTAACTCATGTAACCTCTCTTCTATCTCTCTCAACCTAGAAAATAGAGATCTTTCTGAGATCCATTAAAAAATGCAGCTTTAACCTCTCTGATCCAAACAGGCATTCCTGTGGGGGGAGGTCCAACAGTTTTTGTCTGCTGGGAAGAGAGAGTGATGGTGTCAGTATTTCCTGGAGCAGCCCAACTGATTAAGAATCAATGTCTGTCAAATGCTGTTTCTCTGGCCACAGAAGGGATCAATCAAACCACAACAATTCCCCTGTTCACCACCCCAAGCATCTGCCCACCCTCCTTCCTCAGGAGCAGCTGCCTCACCTCCCATTTCCCTGGTGATTTTTGCAGCCAAATCACCTGTTTTGTTTTGTTTTAAACCCCCCAAATAACAACAAAGCCACAGGAAATGGGGCTGGGCATTATGGAATTCTGTGGGATTTCTGCAGGACCCTTTCAACTACCAGGAAAAAAGGTTATTCACCCGCTTTTCTAGTTGGTTTGAATTTAAAAAGCAGCTACAATGTAAAGCACATGTAAAGATGAGTAAAACTGTTCTCAGTCCCAGTAAATTCCAGAGGTTACAGGATGTCAGCAGTCTATTTTCCATCATTTCACACTGAATTGCTCACTGAAGGGAGAGCCACTCTTTCTCTAAAATGATACTTGGGATTTCTGTGGAAGCTCTTCAGAGGATGCCTAAGGAGTGTGAAAATGGCCTTTTTCTCCCTGATTATATGTTTGTGACATGCCTGAAGGGTCATCTTCACACTGCAACACTTCATTAGGTTTCTAAACTTCCCTTTTCTCAGAAATCCTGTATTTAGTCCAGCCCTACAGCTGACAGAGACATCCTGCACCCATCCCTAGTGAGACACATCCTGATCTCCACCACAGCAGGGCTGCTGCTATAATTAATGCTTCCCAAGTCCTCCCAACACTCAGATTGGTTTCAAGAAGGAACCAAAAACCTGTGATTCATCATTTGTCACGAATCATGACAAAAAAACCTTGAACGACTGAAGCTGCTAATTTTAGATTCACTGATGGGTGTCTCACAGCACCACAAATATCCCCCATCCTTGGAAGTGTCCAAGGCCAGGTTGGATGAGACTTGGGAGCAACCTGGGATGGTGGAAGGTGTCCCTACCCATGGCAGGGGGTTGGAATGGGGTGATCTTGAAGGACCCTTCCAACCCAAACCGTTCTGTGAGTCTGTGTGGAGTCAGAGCTCCCCTTGTGCTGTGTTTAGAATTCATCACCCAGCCCCAGCAGAAGAACACCACAGAGATAACAGCCCTGGTGGGTTCTGCAGACACCCAGAGGGTGCTCCCCAGGGATGTGTTTATCTCTTTGGAGTCCTGGGAGTGGGGCCATTACCGTTGTTTGGTGAGGTAAAGCTCCTCCAGCAGACGCTGCTCCTCGTAGCTCATCCAACGCTCTTCCAGCTCCTCTTCCTCCTCCTCCTTCTGCAGCAGCTGCTCGTAGAGCCTGACTGGATTCCAGCCAGTCATGATGTCGTAGGTGATGACACAGCCCAGGGAGTGGGACACGATGGAGACCTTCCCTCCCTTCTCCTCGAATTCCGGGTTGCGGGAGCAGAAAAGGGAGTAGAGGCGGTTCAGCTCCTGCTGCAGCCCCTTCACCAGCTGGGGGAGCACACAGGGGTTAGTGTCAACATCTTGTGTTCCCCACCCCATTCCTGTTAAATCAGGCTGGGAAGATGAGCTCAATCCCATGGCCAGCAGCAGAAACTGCCTGGCTGATGGTCACTGACTCCAGAGCCACCAACACCCACCACACAGGACATGTAGAGACCCTAAAACAGCTGCACTGCACAGCCCAAGGCATCGAATTTGAAATAAACACTTCAAAATAAATGTTTTTGAAGCGTTCAAGCTGTGCTCACTTGAAGCACCCTCTGAGGTGAGCAGCACCTGGTTTTCACTGGCACAGCAGTGATTGTTGTCTGTGTTGTTATTTCCCTTCTTGCTGGATTCTCTTCCATTTCCTGCAGGACTGCATTGAGCATTCCTCTGCTATCAAGAGCTCCTTTTTTAATTTAAAGAGGGTGGAAGGAGCCTGAGCCACACCCGACCTCGAATCAACTCACATCTCTGCCATAAACCTTGGCATCACCCTATTAAACAGCCCCTCCTTCCCTTTATCACTGTGAGCAACAAGGAGACTGAGAAGAGAGAAATCCACTAAAATGGATGTGCTGAGACACTGCAGTGAGAGCCTGGATGGGTTCTGGGAAAACATCCTCAAATTGCTTTTGGGTCTCAGTAAAGCAGACCTGAACTCATCAAGCCTTTCATTCTCCTCCCCACTGCCTGGCTGAAAGGAGGGGCAGCTTCCTCTCCTCCTTCACTTCCTACACCTGCTGGAAATTATTCCTGAAAAATCAGAATGAAATGATGCTGCTAAAAAATTAAAAGCCTCATCTCAGGTAAGAGGATGATATGGGAGAAAAAAAAGGCAAAGAAGACACAACAGAGCCAGAATTTGAACATTTGATATAAAGAATGCTTAAAACCCCCCAGAGTTTTCTGGTTATAGGTTTCCAGGAGGGATTTCTGGGGGAAAAGCAGGAGTGCAACATTGTTCTTAAACATCCCAGACTAATCCAATAGTACTACAGCAATAAATAAATAAATGTTGGTCCTGTGTTCATGGGAAGTCTCTGAGAAGCTTCTCTGTTCCAAATCCTACACTGTAGGATAAAAAGGTACAGCTTCCCAGAGAGTATTTTAGAGAGAAACACTGGAAACCATGAGATTTGGGAGCTGGCCAATACAAAAAAGAAAAAAAAAAAAAGGAGGAAAAAAAAGCAGCTTTGCCTGTGAAACTCAGCATGGAAACTGAGCAATGCTTCCAGGCTGTGGCAGGGAGGAGGACAAACAAGAAAGTGCAAATCATTCCCTTGTTAGCAAGGGGAAATTAAAGCTATGGAACATATAATTTCAACATGATTTTTCAAGAGCCTGAGTCATTACTGAGTATAAATATGAATGGCAGCAGAAGTGCCAGTGTTTGATACACATTTTACTGAGTGAGAACCCACACAACAAACCCTCTGCCTGGAGCACTGTGAAATGATTATCAGAGCCTTGCAGCAGCTTGGGGAAAGGAGTATCAGAACACCCATTTTCAAGTATTTTTTGACTGTGGTGCTGCCTCTTCTCCCATTTGAGGCTGCACAGACTGTGGGCACAAATTTTCACACATGAACAGGCAGAGGTTTCAGCAAGAGCTGGAGCTGAAAATGTCAATCAGGATGAGCTGTGGCTGGCTGGTGTTTTCCTCCATTTAAAAAAGGTTTTGATTAAAACCCAGAACAGAGAATAGCAAGAATCAGCTGAAATCAAATCGTCTGGGGGATTCCTGCCAGGAATGGGTAAATAATCTTCTGGCATCATGGCTTTCCCATTAGAAAATGCAATCTGAGGGCATAAAACAGAATATTCTTGGAAAATCCTGGCTGGACCCTGAGTCCAGCCCTGGTTTTAATCCTCCTCCTAAAAAAATTTGCTGTTACTGGGAAGTCAGGCACAAACATGGACAGAACTAAGAACTGGTTCATGGATTTCCAAATAGGTGCACATTTGGAATTGTGCAGACCAGAGTCCAAGCACTGAATTCAACCAAATCATCTGATGGAGATCATTCCTTAACTCCAAATCCCTGAGGTAATTGTGGAGTGAATGTTTTGCTGTGAGAAAGATTTCCAGGCTCTGTGAATGGTCTGGTTTGCTGCTCTGCCAAACCCAGGAGCCCCCTCCACCTGCAGTGAGCACTTTGCGCATGTTGGTGTCCTGCCAACAGTCCTGTGCCAGCCCTAAGATTAGAAACTGAACCTTTGTGGTGCAGAGTAAGGGGAAAAAATAAAATAAAAGAGAGAAAAACAAAAGGAACCAAAAAGAAAATGAATATTCATTTAAAACCCCAGCTTAGAACTTGTTTGGTTAAGTAGAATATGAAGTTAAGGTAATGTTTATTGGGGGATGGAACCAGATGAGGTTTAAGGTCCTTTCCAATCCAAGCCATTCTATGATTTAATCCTGATTTGCTTTCTTAGTCTTAGAAAGCATAAAATATTCCAACTTGTGAAAGAGAAGTTTGGTTTCAACAGGGTTTTGGTCCAGCAAATGCAACATCAACTGCTTCTAAATCTTTTGTAATTATAGCTTGATACGTCCTAAAAATCCATGTAAAAATATCTTCTAAAGACACTAAGTGGCTTTATATTGCCTAAAATCAGTGAATTTTTTTCACTGGACTTAAATATGAAAAATTAGACTGCCTATCAAATTTTCCCTCCCAAATGGCATCACTATAATAAATTTTTTAAGAGCTGATCTTTCTATGCACAGCTTGGCTTCCTACTGCCTCTACAGGGCTTCATTAAAGGTTATTAAATAAAAATAAAGCTCCAAACAACAAAATAACAACTCCCTCCTCAGCCTCCCAAATCCAAGAAGCTCATGGTTGGGTTACAGGTGACGGGAGCCTCATCCTGTTCTGTTCATCAACAGCTTCTCCTGTTCTCCATCCAAGGAATTCCTGCTGAAATCAACCCTTTTCCCACTGGTTTCCCTGCCAGCCCCAAACCTCAGCAACTGCTGGTCCATGGGATCTATTATGAAGCACCTGCTGGTTCTGCCTGAAAACAGGAGAGCAGGAATCGCCCCCCAAAAATTCCCCAGGAATGGTGGGAATAGTGGAATGCAGCATGACCAGACTCCTCTGTCTCTTTTCAACTCCCCTCTTTCATCCTCCCTCCCAGTTCCCAGCACATTTTGGGGACAGTGGGAGCTGTTTCTCCATCCCAGGTTTCCACACAGAGAGAGTTTTTCCTTACAAAAAGCCTTGAGATTCCTTGAGTTTCTCCCCAACCCATTTTACCACCTCTTAAGGTTTCTCCCACAGATTAAACAGCCTCAAACATCCCCCAAAAGAATAAATGAGTGGATGGAGTTGATGTTTTTTTCCCTGTGAGCTGCTCCAGCTGCTCTCTGCTCCATCACCCCCAGCTCTTCCAGAGGGAGCAGGGGAGTGCAGCCCCTTCACCTGCCTGTTTCTGAGCACATCAAACACTGTAACAAAGGGAACAATTCCTATTTCTTCCAGAAAAGCTGGATCAAATCCCATCCTCCCAGCTGGCCCTCCTACCTTGGTGCTCATTTACCAACAGCCTGAGGACACTGAAATATTTCAAAGAAAGGGCCTGGAGTGACAGGACAAGGGGGAATGGCTTCCCACTGATAGAGGGGAATAGAAATGGGATATTGGGAAGAAATTCCTGGCTGGGAGTGTGGGGAGAGGCTGGGATGGAATTCCCAGAGAAGCTGTGGCTGCCCCAAATCACTGGAAGTGTTCAAAGCCAGGCTGGGCAGGGTTTGGAGCCACCTGGAACAGTGGAAAGTGTCCCTGCCCATGGCAGGGGGTTGGAATGAGATGAACCTTAAGATCCCTTCCAACCCAGACCATTCTGAGATTATCTCTCTGTATCAGCTGAAGTTTTGCCAGTAAATCCTCCCTGCAGGAAACCTGAGCCTGCAGGATCGAGTTGCTCAGGAGGCAGCAGCTCATATTCAGATTAACTGAGGTTAAAAGCTCCCTGCCCTTCAGAAACCAAATTAAAGGCAGAGCAAGGCATGGTCTCCCTGCACATTCATGGGGAGCTGGTTTGAGGGCCATGCAATTCCAGGGGGAAGCAAAAAACCAGAGTGCTGAGCAAGGAGCTGGAGGCTGGACTTGATGAGGCCAAAAATGCCCTTTTGCTTTCCCAGTTATGTGTCTGCCTGGCTTGTGGCTTCCAAGAAATCAAAAAACAACAGCCTGCCCCATCCATTCAGGAATCCTGGTGGCAACAGCCCTGGGGTTTGTAAAGATAAGATGAGGAATCGGAGTGAGGTGACACATCCCTGGCACCTCAGGCTGAACAACATTGATAAAAAGGGCAGCAGGATCATCTTTTATCATCTCATGGGTACTGGGCAAGCCTGAGCTGCTGGATCATGATGGGAGCAAGAAACTGTGGAAGGAGTGAGACATCCAGAGCTGTTTAACCTGTTGTGCAGAGCATTAACAGCATCCTGTGCTGAGCTGGAAAAATCCAAACATCAAAATTCCAGTATCCCAAAGAGCTGTTCAACCTTGAAATTCCAGCACCAGCATCCCAAAGAGCTGTTCAACTTCTGAATTCCAGCACCAGCATCCCAAAGAGCTGTTCAACTTCTGAATTCCAGCACCAGCATCCCAAAGAGCTGTTCAACCTTGAAATTCCAGTACCAGCATCCCAAAGAGCTGTTCAACCTCAAAATTCCAGCATCCCAAAGAGCTGTTCAACCTTGAAATTCCAGATCAGCATCCCAAACAGCTGCTCAACCTCTGAATTCCATCACCAGCATCCCAAAGAGCTGTTCAACCTCAAAATTCCAGTACCAGCATCCCAAAGTGCTGTTCAACCTCAAAATTCCAGCACCAGCATCCCAAAGAGCTGTTCAACCTCTGAATTCCAGCACCAGCATCCCAAAGAGCTGTTCAACCTCAAAATTCCAGCACCAGCATCCCAAAGAGCTGTTCAACCTCTGAAATCCAGCACCAGCACCCCAAACAGCTATTTAGCTGCCTAAGGAAAAGCAGCCTTGAAGGCATCAGCATAAATAAGCATGGATGGCATGTTCCTGACAAAGCAGAAGGAAATTGGGATGTGTGTGTGGACAAACACACCCTCTGGACCCACAGCAAGGAGATCCAGAGCTCCATCCCCTGGTCCATTTTATGGGCAGATTGCTGGGGTTGAAAGGGGTTTTTCAGTGCACAGCAGAATTAAAAATGTAGAAGATGACATTTTCCTCTCAATAGCCAGGAAATGAGTATTTTTTCAAGAGAACAGGGAGCAGGAAACCCCTGCTGGCACCTGAGCACAGCAGGGACACAGTCAGTGAGTGCTGCTCCTTTCTCTGTGCTGGAAATCTCCACAGGATCCTCTATCTTCCCACTTCCCAGTGTGAATCCCATGAAAAATAAAACAACAGACAGGTACCTATGGAAAAGGAGTGCAGGACACTTGACCTCTGCCCCCTCTCCAGTCTGAAAAGCAGGACTGTTCCCTGCAGGCTGTGAGGGAAAGGAATGTGAAGGAGATCTGAGGAACGGGGAGCTCCGCAAGCAGCTCCTCCCAAATGTCAAGAGAACTTCAGGAGTAAGTGCAGCAAACTCGTTTGAAATTCAGCCAGCAGGGAACAGGGAGTGTGAGCCAGCTGGAGAAAAAAAGCCTTGAAAGCCAAGGTGGGGGAGCTGCAGCTCAAGGGTGGGTTGTGAAGGATTGGGAAAAGTGAAGATGAAGGAGGTTGTGTTTCATGTGGCCCAGGAGAAGGTGCCAGCAGAGCTGGGGAGGCTGCTGACCCCCAAGGGGACAACATTGTCACATTCCTTGATGGAATCACTGATGGGAGCCAGGGGAGTGTCACAACAACAGATGAGAGGCCAGAACGAGCCGTGGCTGTGGGAACAGATGGGGAGGGCTCTGTCTCTTGGGGATGATACAGAAAAAGGATCTGTGGATCTGCCTGAGCCTCTCTCCCAGGACTCCTCTTGCTGTTGAAAAGCTGAGCCTGACCCTTTTCTAACAAGTCACTGTGCTCAAGATGAAGTTTAGGCTCAGGCACAGCCACTAACCAATCACTTCATGAAGCTGAGAACACATTCAAAGGCAATCAAATGAATTAAATCAGCCATGGAAGTGCTGCCAGGCAGCTCCTTCACTATTAGCTTCAACAGGATATGCAAAACCAGTCCTGAAATAATCTCATCTTAAAACATCCTGCTTCCCATCTTGTTTTCAACAACACCTGAAGCAGCTGCCTTTTATTTTTGAAAAGAGAATGGGATTTCCACTGCAAAACAACCCAAGAGGAAAAGCTCTTGTTAATACTTGTCCCAAATTTCAAGAGGTTAGTAATTAATTCTCCTTTTAAATATGTGTAAAAGGGGAAACCCATGAAGCCATTCCAAGGTCAGGACTCTGAGTAACCTCTAGTGGAAGATGTCCCTGCCTATGGCAAGGATTGGAATGAGATTATCCTCAATGTGCCTTCCAGCATAAATTACTCCATGATCCTAAGGTGGACAGTGAAGTTTCTCCACTCTTAGAGTGCAATATTTGCACTAAATCCTTAGAAATCTTGGGATGACGGATGTAAATTTTATTTATCCTGCACTAAAAGCATTTTCTGCCAAGGCGTATATCAATAATTCACAGAATTACAATTAGCCTGCAAGTAAGCACAGGGAGGATCAGTTAAAAAAAAAAAAAGGCAATTAACAGTATAACGAAGGTGACAACTCTGAATTTACTACGCAACAATTAGTCTGTGCTGCAAGCATTTATTATTAAAGAAACGAAGAAATTTATTATTAAAGAAATATGAAGCTCCAGTGACACAGATGTGAAACCGAGTCACCCAGTGAGGACACTAAAACCCAAGATTACGTTACCACAGATGGCCCAGTAAGGTCAGGTGCAGAATGTGAGATGACGGCTCATTTAGAAACAGGCCTGTGTGCACCAGAATATCAATTTATTGCCTTTTTTTTTAACATCTGGGTAATGTTTGAAGAGGGATTTCGTACAGAGGAGGAGACAGCACAATTCTCTCCCACGAAAACAACCCAGCTGAATCTGTTGGCTGCAGTCTGAGACCAGCCTGGGATGTTTCATGGTGCTGGTGCTGAATTATTAATGCCTGTCTGGGATCACAGCACACGCCACGAGTCTGAGGCACCTTTGGATATTCTCCTGCCACACTGGAGAAGAAGAAACAAGAGCTGAAATCGGAGAGGGGCTCACCCAGCACGCTCTGGGAGGGCTCAGATGAGCAAATCCAGTGCCCCTGGGACAGCTCTGGGCTCTCCTGGGACAAAAACAGCACCAGGCTCCTTCCCCTGGAAGGAGAGAGGGGCTGTCACTTCCAAACCCCTTAATGAGCTGCCTAAAGAGTGGGCAGGAGCTTGGAAGAAGAAGTTGTGATCCTTGAAGGGGAAAGAGAATTCCTATCCAAGCATTGTGCCCTGGGTGCTCACAGCCCAAAGTGCCAACCCTGGCACTGTGGGGAGGATTCTGTCCCTGCCTTGGGTCACAGCAGAGCCCTCCAGGAATGCTCTGCCAGCCCTGAGGTCCCCAACAGCAGAAGAAGCTGCTGGAGAGAGTCCAAAGGAGGCCACAGAGATGCTCCAAGTGCTGGAGCCCCTCTGCTCCAGGCTGGGAGAGCTGGGAATGTTCACCTGGAGAGGAGAAGCTCCAGGGAGAGCTCAGAGCCCCTGGCAGGGCCTAAAGGGGCTCCAGGAAAGCTGGAGAGGACCTGGGGACAAGGGATGGAGAGACAGGACACAGGGAATGGCTTCCCACTGCCAAAGGGCAGGGATGGATGGGAGATTGGGAAGAAATTCTTCCCTGTGAGGTTTCCCAGAGAAGCTGTGGCTGCCCCTGGATCCTTGGAAGTGTCCAAGGCCAGGCTGGATGGGGCTTGGGGCAGCCTGGGACAGTGGAAAGTGTCCTTGCCCATGGCAGGGGGTGGAACTGGATGTTTTTTCAGATCCCTTTCAACTCAAACCAGGCTGGGATTCCGTGGCTGCTCAGAGCCATCAGCTTCACTCTTCTCTAGGCCCAGCTCACCACAGTCCTCAATTTATTTCCCAGGGGCAAAGGGAACTTTAATAAGCTCCTTTTGAGATCCTTTGAGGATTTCTGGGTGGAAAGCACTGGGAGTGCCCAGAGTACACAAATAATTGTGTTGGGGTGATAAAACAGTGAGCAGGGACATTAATCCTGAGCAATGTGTCACCATGTGAATCCTCCAAGACAAGGCTCATTTCTGAGCTGGAAGGAGCAAAATGTCATGAGAAAAAACACACTGAAGATGGGAAAACCATCCAGGAGGATCCTCCATTTGACACTGTCATGTTAAACTCTGCAAAGTTAGGTCACAGCAAAATAAAATGTGATAAGCAGGACTAACTTGTGTGTGTTGTTGCAAACATTTCAAGGAAATTGATTTGATTTGATGAAAAGAACCAACTTAGTATTTTGTAATCAGATCTAAGCACGTTCCTCCTATGCCAATTCTCACACCCAGGGGATGGTGATAAACCTGTAGAACTGCAGTTCTACTGAGCAATGAATTAAATTTTTCATGCACTGCTGGCCAGCACACCTGAACTTTACTCACTAACCCATTTCCCATAAGATGTCCACAGGCATGCCAAGCCTCTAATGCAGTTTAAAAATATCTCTTTTCAAGCTGCCAGAGAAATTTCCATCACTTGCCCCAGAAGTTCATTGGTTGGCTTCAGACAGGGAAACCTGAGAGACAGTGGAGAGCCCTGATCAATGAATTCTGCATTACTGAGCAGGAAGGGAGGTACAGATTTCAGTTTGAAAATTGTGCTGCCAGTCTAAAAGGACTTAAAACACACCTAATTTTACTGAAAGGTAGCCTCAAACACCCAGGTAAGACTTAAAAGTCTCACCTTGCCCCAGTCTAATCATGCTCAGGGTACCAAGGCTGCAAAAGGATTAACACTACTCTCATACATAACACAACCAACACAGAAAAATCTCCAATTCCTACAGAAATTAATCCTAAAACAGCCCCACAGGGCTTTTCCTGTGTGATACACAAGGGATGCTACTGGGGTGAAGCACTGTCCATGTTTTATTTAAGTTATAATCATTTATTCAAACCACTATATCTATATCTATCTCTATCTATCTATATTATATATATATAAAAATCAATATATATCTCATATGTATCACAATATATATCATATATATTCAGGCCACTATAATTTATGATCATAGTCTTGGTTTTTTTTTCTCCTCTGATTCATGGGGTCACTCAACTACTCAGCTACACAGATGGGTCAAGGTAGGATGGGAGAATCCAGAATATAAACTGCCCCCTAATAAACTGAGGAGCATTTTGGTTTTCCTGCAAGGCAAGTGCACACAAATGCATTCAGGTTGGCTCGTGCTGCCATCCCATCTGTCTTCAGGAACAGCAGAAATGAAGTGAGAAATATCCATGGATTTTTGTCAGAGGTAAAAACCACCTCAGCTCTATGGACTCCCATTGCTCTAAACATGCAGAAATTAAGAAGAACAACATTAAACCCCTTCCCATTCCTCAGCTGTTGATACAGAACCATTTAAAGACATTTCTGCTCTAAATAAATGACATGGGTTGTACTTTTTGCTGTCCCTCTTCTCCTCTCAGTCCTAAAACTGATCACTGTGAGTGATCGTGACACCAACAAAGCGTTAACTCAGCTTTTCCTTGGAAGGGAACCTTCCTGACACCCCTAAATCCAGATTTTTTCAGCCTCTGTGCCCTGCTCTGGTGGAATCTACACAAAGCCACGTTTTCCACACTTACCTCATCCCTGTAGAGGGGACTGGTGTAGTACATGATGTCCATGGCGCTGCTGTTGAGCATATCCCGCAAACCCCGCACTTTGTCCGGGGTTATGGAGTCCACAGTGTCTGGGAAAAAAAACACCACAAAAAACAAAGGGAGATTTAAATGACATCCAGCAGAATGATAAAATAGACTTATGGAATGGTTTGGGTTGGAAGGATCATTCAGTTCCACCCCTGTGCCTTGGGCAGGGACATTTCCCACTATCCCAGGTTGCTCCAAGCTCCAGTGTCCAACCTGGCCTTGGACACTTCCAGGCACGGAAATGCTCAAAGCTCTACAAACAAAACCAAATAAAAACCCAAGCCAGGCACAAGCAGAGAACAGAGATGAAAGTTTTGGGGAGAATTCTGCAGGCCTTTACCTCCATCGAGGGTCAGCTTTGATCTCCACTCCACTGGGAGGAATTCCACGTGTGTTGCCAGATTGGAAAAATACTTTTCTTCCACTTTCCTTGCAGTGTCTCTCATCCTACAAAAAAGAAATGGATGTTTTCTTCTAAAGACTACACATTTCCCGAATTACTGCTTTTTCATCCCTACTAAAACATGTAATTCCCTCAATTTCGAGCTTTTATTATGAAATACTAAAAAACTCTCACACAATGAACAAATTCTGTGCATTTGGAGGCTCAAAAGAGTCTGAATGTATCACAGTAATGGGCTTAATATAATCCATCTAAACTCAATTCAAATGCATCTGTTAATTCTGGTGGGTTTGGGGCTGAATGTGAAAGGTAAGGATTAGAAAACCAGAAAAAATTAGAAAATAGAAAATTAAGAATTTCACCTCTGCTTTGAAATCTGGAATCCACTGGAATCAACCATTTGATCAGTACAGAAGGAAGACAAATCAGTGCTTTTAAACACAAAGAAAACTCTTAAAAATATGGCTTGAAAGAGCAGAATTTTATTTTAATTTTACATACTGGATTGGAAGGTTTGAGAGCTCCAAGGGTGAGAAACAGGATCACTTATGAGTGTTTTAACTTGCAGGAGCAGATGGGGAGGCTTTAAAAAGACTTTTCATTTTCTGCACCTCTCTCAAAGGATGAGAAAAACTTAAAAAAACCTCAACCTCAAAGTATCTCTGACCCTCTCTGTTGTTTGGTGGGAAATGGGAATAATGATAAGTTATGTTCTTTTAAAAGCTTTAAAAAAAACTACTTTATTTGTGTCGTGTGAAAAATCCATCATTGAAAAAGGAAAACCATTATGAAATCAGACAAAATATTAAATATCCAGGCATTCTATCCATGTCATACTCAGCATTCAAAGTGAGGAAATGTTTTATTTTCCTTTCTTTCCTCACCTGAATCCCATTTTTGAAGATGAGCACAACAAACCAAATCCAACTCCAGTGTTGAGTTTCCAGCACTTGGTTCTCAGTTCCAAGCATCAAGTTTTAAATTTATTTCAATATTTTCATGTGTTTCCCCCCGTTATTTTCAAAGCAACCCCCTTTTAGTTAATTCCACAACCAAAAGCACAATGACATTAATCTTCCACCTGCACTTGCACCTGTCCAAAAGCTTTTTAGTGAGTTTAATCCCTGAGCTGAGGCACTTTCCTTGGATCTATTAATGTTCTTCAGGAGAAATGAGACAGCTCAGGATAAATCACTGCCAACACCTGGGATAAGAATTGCTTCAGCTGCTCCATGTTCTGCATTATCCAAAAATCCTAAATAGATAATTTTGCCAAAACCTTGTCTTGAGAAGGAGAAGGATGGGGTAGGAAGAGGTATGAAAATCAGTGGTTTGGAAAAAAAAAAACCTAAACTCTAAAACATTTTCTACAATTATCTCTTCTTCTCTCTCATTTCTTTTCCCCAGGAAAAGTTCATTATGCTACTAAAAAAGCAGATTAATCGTGCACCACATTTTTGAGAGAGGCAGTGAAAACACTTTTCCATCACTTACACTTATTTTCTGATGAAAGGAAAGAAAAAAAGGAGGAATGAGGAGGAAAAAAAGAGGGAAGGGAAATGAAATGTGGAAAGAAAAGTTGGGGAAAGGGGAAAAAAAGGAGAAAGGAATAAAAGGAGGAAGGGGAAAAAAGGGTAGAAAAGGAAAAAAGGGGGGAAGGGAAAAAGGGGAAGTGAGAAAAAAAGGGGAAGTAAAAGAGGGAGAAGGAAAAAAGGGAAAGGAGAAAAGGGGGGAAGGGAAAAAAGCAGGGAAAGGAGAAAAGGAGGGATGAGAGAAAAAGTGGAAGGTGAGAAAAACAAGGGGAAAGAAAAGGGGGGAAAGGAAAAAAGGGGAAAGTGAGAAAAAAGGGGAAGAAAAAGAGGGAGAAGGAAAAAAGGGAAAGGAGAAAAGGGGGGAAGGGAGAAAACAAGGGGGAAGGGAGAAAACAAGGGGGAAGGGAGAAAACAAGGGGGAAGGGAGAAAACAAGGGGGAAGGGAGAAAACAAGGGGGAAGGGAGAAAACAAGGGGGAAGGGAGAAAACAAGGGGGAAGAAAAGGGGGGAAGGAAAAAAGGAGTAAGGGAGAAAAAAGGGGAAGAAAAAGAGGGAGAAAGAAAAAAGGGAAAGGGAAAATGGGGGAAGGGAAAAAATCAGGGAAAGGAGAAAAGGGAAGAAGAGAGAAAAAGGGAAGGTGAGAAAAAAAAGCGAAGGAAAAGGGGGGAAGGAAAAAAGGGGAAAGGGAGGAAAAAAAGGGAAAGTGAGAAAAAAAAAAAAAAGAGGAAAGGGAATAGCATCCTTTCCATCCTTTTTTCCCAAAGCAGTCACTGCAGGCCTGTGCAAACAGCCAAGAAAATGCAACTGCTCAGCATCTCTATTTTTAAAGCCTGGTGTGATTGCACTCCTAATCTCCTGGATTCTTGTCCAACAAGATGGCAAAGGTTTTAATAAACCAGAATATCCTTCTCATGCTAAAGGGAAAAAAAAATAAAAAATCAGCAAGAGGATCTGCTTAAATCAGGGTTGATTTAAGGCCTGGGCTGACCCATCCTTGGCCAAGCACAAAACCCAACAAAACACAACAGGACATGTCAGAGTCCAACTTCAGCATGGAATTTCTGGATTATAAAGGAAGATAAAATTCCTGAGTGAGCAAAATAAAGGAGATCTTTGAAAATGCCCACAACTCCTTGGTATTGCCAAGTCAGCTTCATTTTCTCTGCATGAAGGAGGTGGTTTGGGATGGGACAAAAATAATTTCCTTCCTGGTAGCTGGTACAGGGGGGAAGATGGCCAGGAGACCCAGACTTATTTCTGGATTTTCCCCCCACTATTATTATTACTATTATTAAAATTAAAAATATTAATTACAATCTTAATTATTTTATTATTATTCAAAATAATACTTACTATTTTAATTGTTAAACTGTTCTCATCTCAACCCATGGGGTTTTTTTACCTTTCCCCAATTCTCCTCCCCATCCCACTGCAGCTGCAGGCTGGGGTTAAAGCTGGACACCAGCAAAGAGGAATTCAGAAAGGGTTAAATGTAGGAGGAAATGAGCCAAGCAGCAAATTGAAGCTGCTCAGCTTAGAAGCAGTAAAAAGCATAAAAATATTGTATGAACAAAGCACAGAATTTTACACAGCAACAACTTGAAGTGAAGGAAATGGTAAATAACCTGGTCCTATTAGAGCAGGGAAAAAAAATCATTATTTATACATCAGTAGCAGCTGGAAATATTGTGGAGGAACAACTATTACACATCCCTAAATCTTTACATCTTTAAATCCAACAACTACTGCAGAGCTTTCTGCTGTTTGAAAAGGTCTAGTTCTCATTAAAGCAGTTCACAAACTGACTCAAAGAGGTTGTTTTATTTAAAAAAAAGTCAAAGCAAGAAACAGGAGTTTGGAGAAAATAATGTGACCATGGAATTCTGCCAAACCTTTAGGGAAAAGCTTTGGGTCTCCCCTCCTAAAAAACTGGCCTGGTTTTGTGTCCTTATCCAGAACTTTGGAAATGCAAATGATTTTAGTTAGATGTAGGAAGTTGAGGTTGTCTAGCTGTGGTCCTGCCTCCAGCACAATAGTCCTGAACTTGGAAAATCCCATAAGGGATTGATTTGGAAGGAACTTTAAAAAAAAAAAATCATCCAGTTCCATCCCCTGCCATGAGCAGGGACACCTTTCACTATCCCAGGTTGCTCCAAGCCCGGTCCAAGCTGGCCTTGGACACTTGAACACTCTGGAAAACCTCAGGGCTTCAGCACCCTCCCATCAGGAATTCCTTCCCAACCCTCCTGGATGGTTTTCCCATCTTCAGTGTGTTTTCTCTCGTGGCATTTTGCTCCTTCCAGCTCAGAAATGAGCCTTGTCCTTTGAGGATTCACATGGTGACACATTGCTCAGGATTAATGTCCCTGCTCACTGCTTTATCACCCCTGCACAATTCCTTGTGTCCTCTGGGCACTCCCAGTGCTTTCCACCCAGAAATCCTCAAAGGATCTCAAAAGGAGCTTATTAAACTTTCCTTTTCCTCTGGGAAATAAACTGAGGATTGTGATGAGCTGAGCCTAGAGAAGAGTGAAGCTGATGGCTCTGAGCAGCCATGGAATCCCAGCCTGGTTTGGGTTGGAGGGGATCTGAAAAATCATCCAGTTCCACCCCCTGCCATGGACAGGGACACCTTCCACTGTCCCAGGCTGCTCCAAGCCCCAATATCCAACCTGGCCTGGGACACTTCCAGGGATCCAGGGGCAGCCACAGCTTCTCTGGGAATTCTGTGCCAGGACCTCACCACCCTCATAACCAGGAATTTCTTCCCAATCTCCCATCCATCCCTGCCCTCTGGCAGTGGGAAGCCATTCCCTGTGTCCTGTCCCTCCATCCCTTGTCCCCAGTCCCTCTCCACCTCTCCTGGAACCTCTTCAGACCCTGTAAGGGGCTCTGAGCTCTCTCAGATCCTTTTCTCCTGAACAATCAATCCCTCAGGTCCATGAGAAAAACCAAACCCCAGCTCTGCACATTTCTTCCTCAGGGCTTGCGAAAAAACTCATCCTGGCACAAAAGTGCACAAAAGCTCAGTTTGAACCCATTTTTGTCTCCTGCCACCTCCCGGGTGTCACCTCCTGTCAGAGCTGCACTTATCCTCTCATTATCTCCCAGCACATCCATCCCCTGCTCACAGGAATCACTGAAATTCCCAGTGCAACCCACCCCATCCACATCCAGTCCCACTGCACCACATCTCCCACTGGCTCTGCTCAGCAGTTTGGGCAGAAATTCTGCAGAAAATTGGGTGTAATTTCCAGGCAATGCAGCCACAGACACAGGCAACCCCCCAGCACACACCTGCTCATCTCTTCTGCTATAAAGATGGGGTTATTATTTTTATTTTTTTTCTTCTTCTGGCTCTTAAAAATAAATTTCTTTTTAAAATTTTATTAGTTGCCAAATCTCTCTAGTCACTTGTTAAATTAACACCAGCTGAAGTCATAAATCCTCATCTAAAGAGGCAGAGAATTCACCTGGTACAAATGCATGCTGAAATACTGACCCCAGAGCAACAATTACTTGAAGCCATGCATTGAAACACAAGGAAACAGCTCTAATTTATGGTTTTTCTAAGAAAAAAAAAACCCCTCCACTCATGCACACCTTGGAAAAAATTCTGACATATTGCTACTTTCCATGCAAGAAGTAACAGCCTGAAAATAGGTACTTTCACCATGAATAAAATGTGCCTGGCTGCCTTTCCCTGATTAAAATAATAAATAACAAACCCATATTCTCACAGATACACATCCTTGCTTAAGTGACTATCTTCCAGAGATATTTTAACATATTTAGAATTATTACTGTGGGTTTTTTTTTTTCATGCTACTTGTTTTGTGTAGGATTTATAAACACTCCATTAAAAACGGGGCAGTTGCAAACTCAAATCAAAAAGATGAATTAGATGAATTTTGCAGACTGATGCTGATGTTAATAGAACAAAACACCTGAAAGCTTGAAGAAACTATTAATTTGAATTTCAGGTTATCTTTGCAGGCTCTTTTCAGTCAGATGATCCATGAGAGAGAAATAGGGAATGGTCTTGAATTCAAGCCTTAAACCTTAAAGCCAACCACTTACTGTGAACTCTTGATTTCATAAAATGGTTAAATCCCAGAAGGGTTTGGGCTGGAAGGGACCTTTAAACTCATCCAGCTCCACCCCCTGCCATGGAGAGGGACACGTTCCCAGGTTGCTTCAAACCCTGTCCAACTTGGCCTTGGACATTCCAGGGATGGGGCAGCCCCTTGGGCAAACCCTTCTTCAGTTCCAGTTCCATTTCTTCCTAATATTTCATCTAAACCTGCCCTTTGTGTCAGCTTAAAGTCATCATCCTTTATCCCATCACCCTGATTCTAATAGACAGAGCAATGGGATGTTCCCTGAAAAAAACCATCTCAATTCTCACTATTCCCTGCAAAGCCCTGGGGATCCATTCCTGCATTTTGGTCACAGAAGTGGTGAATGGTTTGTTTTAAATCTGCTCTCACTGCCCTGGAGTTCCCTCAGAGGGAGGGCAGAGCTCTCTGCCTCTTTGAGGAAATAATACCACTTTATTGAGGAAATTTAGGGCTGGCTGGGGCTAAGTTTGCTCAGCTGAAGTGAGAGCAGCAGCCATGAGTAATAAAAAGGGAGATGTGCTGAGAGATGAGGAAATGGGAGGGTGGCACTTCTCCCAAAGCTGCAGAAATGCCAACTCCAGTCTCGCCACGGGCGGATTCCAAAGAGCGACTGCAAGACACAGAGTCGTGTTCTGCCACTGCTGTTGTTGTTGTTGTTCTCTGCTGCTCTCAGGAAATTGCTGAGAAAATTGCTGCTCCACGACACACACACAGAGTCATCCTGCCTCAGAGGAGAGATGGCAACTCTGGGATGAGAACGAAGGAAGCGCCACAGGGATTTACACTTCATCCTTTTGAAGAGTAACAGGATTTTTGCACCATCAGAGGGACTGAAGATGCTTTGTTGGTTGGTCCTGGGACAATCCCACATTTTTCGACCTACTGGAGTGATCCAGTTTACAGCTGTGATGGTGTGGGCAGGAAAAAGGCAGAAACAAGGGATGGAGGGAGGCTGGGAATGGGAACAGCCCTGGGGATACACCCAAATCCTGAACAG
Organism: Sterrhoptilus dennistouni; assembly: GCA_013397095.1. NCBI lineage: Eukaryota > Metazoa > Chordata > Aves > Passeriformes > Zosteropidae > Sterrhoptilus > Sterrhoptilus dennistouni. The sequence continues at coordinate 56,313 of VWZU01007856.1, read as the reverse complement.
GCTGCTACAGCTCCTGCCCAACACCCTGCCGTGTGTTAGGTAATAAATATTCACAAAACAAGCTGCCCCAAAAGCATTCCATGCCCTGACTATCACCTTTTACCTCTTGGCCTGAACTTCTCTTGCAAGACAAGCTCAAGTCGAAACCTGTAAGCCAATATTTACCAGCTGGGTGCTTAATTCAGAATTAATACCTGCACCAAAGGATGAAAAACAAGCATCTGATTTGTATTTAATGCAATGAAAGCATTTAAATGGAACATAAAGCTACCAAATACCTGAAGAGCTAGAATTTAGAAAAGATTTTACAGGGGAAAAATCTTCATTTGAGATTCCAGCAGCACACATTAATGCAGTGAAAAGGCTTCTGAGAGGCTCTGCCCAGGCTTGCATATCAATGGAAATGTACCAAAATAGCTATTCCAGAGTACTTATCCTAATGATAATCCACAATTAAAATGCTTTCTAATGGGACTTGCAATAAATATGTAATTGGTGATTAGGACAAGATGCTGGTGCTGGTCCAGGCAGCAATTCCTGTGCTCTGGACAGCAGCACAGACAAATATGATTTTGGAATCCAAACAGGAGATTCAGACAGAGGCAGAGCCCAGCTACAGGCTGAGAGCAGCCCACAAGTGACACAAAACACTGCAGCTGTGATGGAAAAAACACAGCAGAGTCACTTCCCTCATTCCCCAAGCTCAGGAGCTGATGAAATTTAGCTCAGCCTAAAGGTCTGAACCCTGCCTAAGGTCTGACCTTCACCTGGGCCAGGTGAAACAACAGGAGCTTGGAAAAGGAGGTTGGGAACATGGATAAGGACATTATTAAATGTCCAGAGGAGGCCACCAAGATGATCAAAGCGAGGGAGAAGATCTCCTCTGAGGAAAGGCTGGGAGAGTTGGGATTGTTGAGCCTGGAGTAGAGAAGGATCTGGGGTGACATAAAAAATGTGGAATTGAAGGGAATCTTCAAGAGAGCTGGAGAGGGACTGGGGACAAGGGATGGAGAGACAGGACACAAGGAATGGCTTCCCACTGCCAGAGGGCAGGGATGGATGGGAGATTGGAAAGGAATTCCTGGCTGTGAGGCCCTGGTACAGAATTCTCAGAGAAGCTGTGGCTGCCCCTGGATCCCTGGAAGTGTCCAAGGCCAGGCTGGACAGGGCTTGGAGCAACCTGGGATAGTGGAAAGTGTCCCTGCCAAAGGAATGAGATGAATTTTAAGCTCCCTTCCAACCCAAACCATTCCATGATTCTAAATGATTCTCAATATCTGTATCAACATCTCTCCCTCCCATTCACCCACAAATTCAACAAAGCCAGAGATGAACTTCCACAAAAGACATACATTTCAAATAACAAATCTCTGAGTGTGGACAGTAAAAAGACATCCCAAGGAAATTCATTGTAAAGCTAACACTCTGCCTTCTCACAAACCAAGGAATTCCAGGATTCTGCACCTGATGGCAAATAAAACCCCCTCCAATCAAGCACATTCTGCCACAATATTTTGTTTTATATTGGACAGAAATACAGACTACAAAGCCTTGTCCCTTAAATAACCATCCCTGTGGTACCAACACAGCTCAGGGCACATTATTCTGCTCATGCTGGGGCAGCTGAATCCCTGTTCCAGCCTGGAGGAGGGAACTGTCTCTTCCCAGACAAGCTCCCAGTGAATATCAGTGCTGACAGGAGCAGCTTGTTGCACCAGCTGCCCGTGCTACATTTAGATAACAAATGTGTTTAACTACACAGAGAAGAAACAAAATTATGTCACATCCACCACAGACCTGCTCAGCCAAGCAGCCACAAAATGCAGCTTTTTCCATTTAGCCACTCACAAGGACACCCAGCAACCACAGCATCCAGCCACCTTTAATGAGGAGATTGAGCTCCGGTCCTTAATGAAATTAGTGGGGATAATTTAGAGTTTCCCTGGACAAGGGGTTCTGTTTTCACCTCTGGAAGCAGCAGGATCTGCCTAATGGTGCAGCAGAATCCTGCGAGCTGCAGCAGCTTCTTCTGGAGGTGGTAACCTGAGGACACAACGTGTCAAATGAGCTCTGGTGGGGTCCAGCTACAGGTTTCCTACTCAAAAATGTGCATTTAAAAGGCAAAAAAACCCCAACAAAACCACTCACTGGTATCTTCTCTCCTTAGTTTCAATTTTAAAGTGTTAACAGTCAAAAAACATTTTTCCTTATTAATTTTCTTTATCAAAAGGCACCACAGTGTCCCTAATGGAAAAATTTGCAAAAAACCAACCAACCACACAAATATCATGGAGGAAGGTGCTGACAGAAAGTGCCAGTATGGCTTGTGAGAGCTTGGCAGACATTCCTTCTGAAATCTCTCCCTGGAACATATGGGATGTTCCTCACTGATAAGTTTTAAGTCGTTATTTAAAAAAAAAAAAACAAAAAAAAAAACACTTCAATCTAAAATGATGCTTCAATTTGCAAATTTTGTGCAGAATGCACAATTTATGCCAATAATTAGCATTTTAAAAGGCTGTGCAATGCTGTCTGGTATTTCGTGAGGAGATGAGTGAGATTTACTGAAGCTCATTAAAGTCTTGTGTCTCTTTTGGAGGAAATATTTCATTCTTGTGTCCCTTTTGGAGGAAATATTTCATGTGCTGGGCTGTCAATTAGAGCAGGATTTAAGGAATGAGCATCTCTGCACTGTGACCTGAGCTGGAGTTAATCCACCCATATAACTCCTGTATCTATGGAAAATGGAGAAGGGAAAAAGATAAAGCAGAAAAATTTAATAATTCCAAAGCTGAAGTTTTATTTCTGGTCACTGTTAAATCAGCAGCTTATACTGAGGCTGTCTGCATTCCCAGTGTAATTCCACCCCACAAAAATTGAATTTTTTACATTTATTTTGGTGACTAACATTGAACCAAGGGGCTGTGGATCCTTTTTTCTCTCTGCTTTGGATTGCTGGCTCTTAAACAATGTGAATAACAGAGCAGTGAAGTGGCAGGAAAGGGTGGGGAGCTGCAAGTTGGTGCTTTGAGGTGACAAATGACACCCAAGTGACATCAAAAGGTTTGCCCTGGCAGCCCAGAGGACACTGGAGTGGCACAAAGAGCTGTGGGGACACAAGAGGCTGATGACACGATGGCACAGAGCACACAAGGACTGACCTGGAGTGTCATTTTGGGGCAGAGGGAGGGTGACAAAGCCGCCACCACAAAACCACAGCAATGCCAGCTCTTCTCACAGGAGCCACAGGGTTTGTCAGAGTTCCTGTTGGAACCTGGAGCTATTTGGGACACACACAGAGCTCTGGAACCATCCAGTTCTGTAATTAACACCTTTCCAGCCTCCTCTTCCAGCTAATGAGGGATTGCACAATGCCACCTTGTCCCCAGCACAGCTGCCATCAGGACTTGGGAGTTTTTCTAAGATTCAAACCCATCTTTTCAGGTGTATGAAATCACAGATTCCTTTGGGTTGGAAAGGACCTAAAGACCATGAAGTTCCAAGCTCTGCCGTGAGTGAGGATGCCTCAACCTGGCCTTGAACATTCCCAGGAATGGAGCAGCCCCAGCTCTGGGAAAACATCATTCCCAAGAGCCATTTCCAAACCACTCTTCCCAAAAGACATTCAGTGAAGAGATTTCACAGCCTTTTGGTCACATTTTGCTTTTCTGTGCACAGAACTCCATGAGCAGCCTCACAGCAACAGCTTCATTCCTGAAGGGCTTCTGCCCTGTCAGGAATGACAACATTCCTGTATCTCCCCACTCCCCTTCTTTTGCAGGTTACAATTTGCTTGTCCACAATCCCAATGACCAGCTCTGAGAGATTCCACTCCAAAATTAACTTCCCCATTCCACTTACTCCAAAATGTTCTGCTCAGTTACTCCCCCGTTATTGCACACTTAATTCACCCAGGCACCACCTGGAAACAACATTCCCCTTGATTTTGATCCGATGAGAAACCTCTCCCTGCTCAGCAAAGCCACCACAGGAGCCAGAATTTCACACAGAATCCTTTAGGGAAAAAGATCTCCAAGGTCAACAAGTCCAAGCTGTGCCCAATCCCCACCTTGTCCCCAGCCCAGAGCACTCAGTGCCACATCCAGGAATTCCTTGGACAACTCCAGGGATGGGAACTCAAACCTCCCTGGGCAGCCCCTTCCAATTCTTAACAACCCTTTCCATGGAGAAATTCTTCCTGATGTCCAAGCTGAACCTCACCTGGTGCTCTTGACCAGTTCCCCAAAAGTGCTGGTGATAAAATCAGAATAAACCTTTGCTCTCCTGGCTCACAGCCGCTCTCTCTAAGTCCACACATCCCAATTAACACAAAAAACAGTGTACCCACAACACAAAAGATTAATGACTCAGGAGAGAAGAGGAGGAGAAGGAAAACAGGGAAAGATTCTGTCACTCACAACAACAGCCATACAATTAAAAGCTGCTTCAAACACCCCAAAGCACTCACATGGCTGTGTTTTTGATGATCCTTCCTTGGTCCATTTTCTGCCCAATGCCATGAACAACAAACACAATGTGACTGGTCTGGGGTGGCTTGTCCTCTAAGGTGGCTTCTTCTACGTAGCCTCTGTGTAGCCTTGTCCCACTGCTTGAAGCTGCAAAAGAACATTATTCCCCATCAGTGACATCCTGCCAAGGCAGCAGGGCTCTCATCTGCTGACAGGAGCTTGGCTTTTCCCAGGACAACACATTGAAAATCAGATTATATAACACACAATAGTGAAATTAAAGGATTTGCATCTGTTTCTAAATGTAGACACTTTTAAACCCCTGAAAGGTCTGAGCAGCCAGGTGATGTCAAAAGCCATTTCCACTGCAAAGGGAATTAATTTCAGGTGTGTTATGGAGAACAACAACTCTTCAGGAAACAGTTGTGCAACTGTGCACCCACTTGTACAACACAAAACTCTTCTCCTGGGTGTCTCAATCCATGAAATTCCTTCTGTCTCCACCTCCCTCCCCAGAAGTGACCTGACCACACAAGTGATAATGTGTTATCACTTTATCCATCCCAATTACGAGAGCTGGTTGAAAACTTTTAAATTTTATCATTTTGGCAGGGAAAGTTTGCTTTATTTTGAGCTGATCCAACCTGAAATGTCACTCCTTGTTCTCCAGCTCAGCGGCCAAACCCAAAATCAGTTCCCCGGGGTAAATGTGGGTATTTTCTCCCTGCTGTGCTGACAAACCCAAGGGCACAATGTGCCTCCATCCCCCTCTAGTGACACTCAGGGGACCACACCAGGCACCAGTGCTGGCCTCAAAAACTGCAACTAACAACTTATTTTGGTTTGAAAGAGGTGGAAAACACCCCAAACCCACTAAGGGCATTTTTTTACCCAAGACAGGTTTTGTTTACCAGCTGAACTTCTTTTTGATATTTCTCCCCTACAAATCATTTAGGACAGATCTTATTATTTATTACACATTATCCCAATGGCATTCTGGATAAATTACTTCATTTCTTCTGGAACTGAAGCACTGAATGATATTATTTTTTCAGGAAACATTAATTAAGTGTTCACGCAGGAATCCTGAGGGGTAATAGGGCATTAATTACAGGCCACATGTGTAGGTTCTTGTTCTGGTGTCCTGCACAGGACAAGTTCCCATTTTCTAGGCTGGCAATAATCTGCTTTTTCCTTGAGAGACACCACCCTTTCTTCCAACCATCTCAACTTTGCTGCCTTTCTGACTGGGAGTTTTGAGCTTCAACGAGCCTGAATTCCTACTGGAAATAATTTCTGTCTAAATGCCCTTTCCTGTCAGCTCATGCTTCTGTTTCATGAGCAGAAAAAAAGGCTGGATGGAGGTGGGGAGAAGGAAGGTACAGTCATGTATTTTAGGAATGCATCACAGTATGTAAGTACCCAGCAGTAAAATTAAGGTTGCAAAAGGAACTGTAATACTTACATTATTACAGGAATAATTTTAATTTTAAAGCAGCTTCTGGACTCCGCCACTGTAATATTTTTATGTGTTATGTAGTGCTAACTGCTGCATCCAAACCCATCAAAATACAGAATAAAATTTAAAAATAGTAAATCAAATATACACTGTAAATAAAATTTTAAAATATTCACACCTAGTTACAATTATTTACACAAGCTCAGGACTCTGAATACTGACATAAAGCAAAAAATGCAACGGCCAAAGGAGGCTACTCCCATTAAAACCTAAAATATCCTTTTGGAGCTAAAGCAGCAAACACCAAACGCTGGCATTTACAATATTTACAAACTCTGGGGAAGATTTACCTTTGGAAAAGCCCAACTTTTGTGTAACAGTCCTGGCAATTTTGGAGGTGGTGGCATCACTGTACAGATAAACTTCATCCACGCTGTGCCAGTCCACGTGGTTCCGGCTCAGCTTTAGACTGTGAATGGCTGCAGAAAAAAGGAACAACATGGAATTTAGGTGGGGAAGAAGGGGAGGGAAAAAAAAAGCCTCTTTAAATAAAGAGAGAGAGAGAAGGGTGATTTATACATAGGTTAAAATCTAGAGGTCCATTATGCCTAAATTTGTGTTATTTCTTACCTTGAGGGAATTTTACAGCTGGGTTTTAGTCTGAGCAGGAGCTAGAGACCACCTGTGAGGACCCTGCACATCATTCCCCTCCTTTTAGGGTGGGAAGTACCCAAAATATTCTCTTAAAGAGTGCAAGGTAATGGATCCTGAAATACCAGAGGTGGGTGTGATGACCAGGTGGCTGCCCCAGGTACTTTCACCACTAAAAAAAAAGTGGAATTTCAGCCCTTTCTCCCTGCTCTAACACAGAGGCTCTCAAGGCTCCCTTGCTAGAAGTCTCTGTTGCGTTTCTTCCCTTTCAGAAATACCTCAGAGCTGGAAATGCAGCTCAGTGAGCCTCTGAATGAGCAATTTCTGGCACAGAACAGAATTCAGCTCTTTCAAAAGCCACTAAATGCTCCAGCGGTCAGGATTTTTTTTTTTCTCTGTGCACTGATTGTGTTTTTCCAGATTTGGAACTGATTGAGCTCCGGGCTCGACCTCATGACACACAGCCTGACTGTGAGGATTAAACAACAGGCACAGTTGTGATGCAAATCAAAAACCATCTTGGGCTTGGAGCTTGCAGGAGCCAAGCAGTGCCACAGCTGAGTTTGAGTAATTTGGATTTCACCAAAATTTGCTGCCGAGGTCTCACAGGACGTGGAGTGAACAGCATTTGGAGAGCTGACAACAGCAATAGCCCTGTGACCAAAGAAATGGTGATTTTATTGTCACTGCTCTTGCTGGGAAGCCCAAAGTCATAGAAAACACCCAGAAGGGCTGTTTTGGGGTTGTTTTTTCCATAGCGAGCAGAGCTCTAACCTGTTTCCTCCCCGAATCACCCAAATTAATTTTTTATACTCTTCTAAAAATGTTCTGAGAAAGCCTGAGCCATCACCATCTCCAATTTTTACTCTGCTACAGCACAAACCAGGCATGCTCAGCCAGATGCTGTGACCTCTCTCCTGCAATATTTTTTGTTTCTTTGCCAAAGCAGACAAGACTTGACATAGACTGATGAAAAACTAAATGAAAACTGTAAGGAACACAGGGATTAGGAGAGGATTAGCCCTTGTGTTGTGGTAAACAACTGAGTCACCAAAATAACTGGAATTACATCGTTGTTTTACACAGAGAGAGCAAGAAGAGGAAAGCAATGAGCTTGGCTTGGAAGAGCAGAAATGGTTTATCCAGGAGGTTTATCTTCATTCTGCAAAATCCATCTCAGAGCATGATCCTGGGGAAGCTGGTAGAGGAAGGATGGAAGTTTGATTCCTTTGGAGGGTGTTGTGTTCAATGTCCAAAAAAAAAGAAGAGATGGGGTTGAATCTCTTATTACCACTAGAAAAAACCCAGCAGTTTGTGGAGGAGTGATCCTCAAATTCCTTCTGGAATCAAGTCCAGCCCCTCTGCTGGAAGGAACATAAAAGGAACAAGTGGCTTTTCCCTCCCCTGCATTAATCATTCCCACTGGGGAAGAACAAATTCCTCACTTTTATGCTGCTCTTCCTGAAGGTAGACATTGAAAGAATACCAAACATCAACTGCAAGATGTGGAAGCACCAAAGCACTTTAAATGAAATTCAGAAGGGCCAAGTGTGAGGTCCTGCACCTGGGTCAGGGCAATCCCAAGCACAAATCCAGGCTGGAAGGGAGAAGGGATTGAGAAAATTCCAAAGGAGAAGGATTTGGGGGTGCTGGTGGATGAGGAGATCAACATGACCCAGCCATGCGTGTCTGCAGCCCAAACGTGTCCTGAGCTGCAGCCAAAGAAATGTCACCAGCAGAGAGAGCTGGGGATGCTCAGTCTGGAGAAGAAAAGGATCCAGGGAGAGCTCAGAGCCCCTTCCAGAGCCCAAAGAGGCTCCAGGAGAGCTGGAGAGGGACTGGGGACAAGGGATGGAGGGACAGGACACAGGGAATGGTTTTAACTGGAAAAGCATAGATGGAGGTTGGATATTGGGAATAAATTCTTCCCTGTGAGGGTGGGGAGGCCCTGGCACAGGGTGCCCAGAGAAGCTGTGGCTGCCCCTGGATCCCTGGAGTGTCCAAGGCCAGGTTGGACAGGGCTTGGAGCAGCCTGGGACAGTAGAAGGTGTCCCTGCCCATGGAATGGGATGAAATGAGATGGGATTTAAGGTCCCTTCAAGTCCCAGCCCTTCTAGGATTTCAGTTTGGGATTGAAGGCCAAGTCCTTGGAGATGAGGCCAAATTTTTGGTTCTTTAGTAGCCAGAACTTAGAAATGAAACATTTTTCAGGATTACCAAGACAGACATGTCCAGTGTGAACACACGAAAAGCTCAACCTCACTGGAGATGGAAGATGAGATCAAGACAGGATTTGTGTCAGCTGAAGAAATCAATGGCTACTATCACACAAACCTCCAGTTTCACCAAGAGAGATGAAGACTGAGGGAAAAAGAGCTGAAATATGAAAAAAAGAACCATAAAACACAGCACAGATATTCCTAAAGCCTTGCAGAACCTGATCTCAATTAGGCTTTTGACTCAACCTGAGTCAAAGGAATAACTGAGGAGCAGAACCCCTGCACTGTGCTGATGCTCATGGCAAGGATCCCCTGGAGAAGGCAGAGATGGAAACATCCTCCCACCTCGAGGAGCTGAGCACCTCCTGGGGCCAACTGCTCACAATTAAACACCTTTTTTAACTAAATACCTGCCTTCTCTACTCGATGCTTTCATCCACCTGCCAAAGACTAAAGCACGGGGTGGGATCTTTTCTCCCCGGAGTTTGATGATGCTCAAGGCAAAATCAACACAGGGAAAAGCATCTTTGTAGTGCTCAGGGCTGAGCTGCCTCCAAGGACAAAGGCACTGTCATTATTCCAGTCAGGGTAAAGTCCAGAGGATGGATACTGACTGTCTCAAAACCTCTCCTGCTTTCTTTTTTTTATTTTTTTTTTCCCCCCAAGGATTTTTAAATTAATCTCTCTCGCAAGCAGCAGGTGCCACACAAAAGCCTGACATGGAGCTGAGAGAATCATTTGGCTGCTGTTGTAAATGACTCTCAGGGTCTGGTACATAAACCTGTAGATTTAATAACCTTTTCTTACTTTTTTTTTTTCTTAAAAAAAGAGGCATTAAAAAGGCCATTGCTCTTAATTAAAAATGTCTCACACTGCTGTCATTTTTACACTGCACTCCACCACCTCTCAATTCATCAGTGTCACTTATCTGTCACACAACCACCTAATTTCAATTTCATTTTTCAATTGGAGCACATTCATTACCACTACTTATAACATGAGTTGAGGGGGGAAAAAAACCCCATACAACATTAACTTCAAGATTTCAATTTACAAAAAGAAAATTTCAATTTACAAAAGAAAAGGCAGAATTTTTTTTTCTTATTGCTGGGGTTACACTGATTCACCTTTAACAGATTTGGGTTCCTCGTGTGAGAAGAGGCAGGAAAAAAGTTAAGTAGTAAACATTTTGATTTCCATTTGGACCCAGTCACATAAAAAAAATAATTAAAGGAAGTCAAAAGGCAAACATTTAAGCATGTCAAAATAAATTCTCAGAGTTCACAACATCCCCAGGAGCTACAAGAATAAAATGTATAACAAGAACAACTCCAAACCTACCACGTTCATTTACATTTTAAATTAAAGGTTTTAGAAATTCAGCTCCATAATAACTGCAGGCAGTGAAAGTTTAATCTCTCCTGGCTTTAATGGTGGCAGAGAGAGCCCAGTGACAAGAACTTTGGAGCCTTTTGCAACCATTAATGGCTCCTGTAGGATCTCCCCACCATTTTCTGAAATAAATTTGCACGACTTCAGCTGCTGCAAAGGTCAGGTTGGTTTTCTGCAGCACAGCAGCCTTTAGCTATATTCCTCTCTTCAGGGACTCATTTCATTCCAAAGCTGCAGCAAAAATGAATTATAACATAAAATTTAAAGATTATTATCCAAAAGAAAGCAGCAAACAAAACATTATCTGGTAGAAAAACCTCCGTTCCCTTCCCTGACAGAATTCATCTCACACCAGGCCTGCTGCAATCCTAAAAAAAAGTCACTTTTATTTCATTGAAAAAGCCAAACCACACACAAAGAGTGCAAGAAACGAATGTTTACAGTTTTCATCAGTCACAAACAATTCTAGTAAGACACTATGAGCATCTACTTTTCTCTAGGATTCACAACACTTCTACTTTTTTTCCTCTAAGCTTCAAGGTGCTTTTTTTTCCTTCCCCTTGGAAGGAAAATGGCATGAATAAAACTCAAAAAAACTGAAGCATGTAAATCTAACATTGAGACAAGCAAACTAGAATTTAAAGTCTCCTAAGCCAGGAGCCACTACCAAAAAAAAGAAAAAAAAAAAAACAAAACCAAAAAAAGAAATCTCCAATTACTGTACCTTGGGAATGCTTTCGCTTAAGACATGCAGCATCTGATTTCTCCTTATATCCTCTCCATTTGAACAAAGAAGGGAGGGAGAAGGGAGGGAGGTAGTAGAGAACTAAAAGTAAAAACACTGAGCTTCAAAGTAAAATTTTTAAAAGGGGTGTCATTTTTTAAATTTTTTTTTTCATTAGCATCACCATTTTTAGAAAAAAAAAATAAATAAAAGAAAGAAGTCACACTTTCTAGAAAGAACTAAAATGTAGATTTTTAAAAAAACACCAGATTTTGTAACAGCCTAAACTCAATTTCTTCACTCTTTTTTTCCCTCCAAAGAGTGTAAGAGAATGGTTAAAATTTAGACAAAAATCTCCTCCTGTTGCCTTGTTCTGCATGGCCCCAAGGCTCCTTGACGCAGTAAAATTCCACTTTTGTGTCACCTACCACACTCATCCCAACAGCTCTGTCAGCAGATGCCTCAGTACAGGTACAAATTAAATCTATTTATTGTTGCACATCACTTCTCTAAGGGAGAGGAAATCAGGCTCAGAGCTACAGCGCTTGGAATTCCATGGAATAATTTAATTTACAATATTCTACTGGCTGGGGGGATGCAACCCTCAGGAAGAATGAGAAACTCAAGGAAAGTAGAAGAAAAAATTACTTTTCGTGGTGAGGGTGGTAAAATACTGAACTGGCTGCCCAGAGAGGTTGTCTGAAGATACTGAAAATCCCACAGGAAACATCCTGAGCAAGCTGCTCTCATCAGCTCCACGGCTCTGAGCAGAGAGGTTGGATCTGAGCATCCCCAGAGATCCCTCCTGACCTGCACAACTCTCCCAATTCTGTGAACGGCACTTTCCCATCTAAAGGTTAACTCAGCTGTGCCAAAAATCTCTATGAACTTTTTATACAGTGAGAAAATATTATTTGAAAGCTAAGACAAAAAAAA
>VWZU01007856.1:27508-42174 GCA_013397095.1 Sterrhoptilus dennistouni | reverse complement strand
TTTTTTTTTTTTTTTTTTTTTTTTTTTGTTTGGTTTGGTTGCTTTTCCCTTTTTAAACTTCGGTTTTAGAAAAGCCACTGGCGCCTTAATTTGGAGTTTCTTTTTCTTTTACATTTTTATAAATATCAGTGTTCATATTTTTCTTATCACTCTCCCCAGTTCATCCAGCACCAAATCTGAGGAAAATTTCTGTTCCATAGCCCAGACTTTACCTGAAAAAAAGCCCCAACCCTGTTCTCTCTTATTTACTCTATAAGGATAATCCAAATACCACTGAAACCATCCTTCCTTCCTTCAAAAATTAAACTACCAAAGGCTGGGAGCACTCAGGAACCACAAAGATTTGCTTTCCATGTAAAAACCCATAAATCCCTGCCACTGACAACCCTGAGCTTTGTGCCTGTGGGACAAATAAATCAGAAATACAGGTGAAAAGTGCCTTGCAGAAGGATGTTTGTACAGGCACAGGGGGTCACAGCACTTCATGCAACTTTCTGCCAGAGCTGTTGAAGCAGAAGATTGTTCTGCAGCCTTGGCCAGGTGAAAAGATCTTTTAAAGCAGCATCAATAGGGGAAAAAAAATATTCATAAACTCCTCGCTAGTTTTAAAGGGGACTTAGAAACTCTTTGTAATGATGAAAAACTCCCTAAATCAACAAATGTCACTTTGGTTTTTCCTTACAGTAATTACAGAATTACCCTGAGTATGGCTGTGCTCCTAATTTATTGACAAGGTTTGACTTGTGTGTTTGTGCAGTTCACACATAAGAACTCATGGCCAAAACAACCATTCCTACACTGTAGAACTGCTTTGCACACAGCTGCACTTTAAAAATCAAGTTTATTTAAAGAAATAAAAGAGTAGTACAGCCAAATCCTTATTAAAGTATCTTGAGGGCCCTCTGTACTTGCAGCTTGTGGTTTGTAGATTGTTCAAGCAAGTGACAATCCAAAGCGTGAAGGACAAAAATAGTGATTTTTTTTTTTGCTGTGCAATACCTGCTCTGTGTGTATTAAATAACAGACCAGTGATTTCAGAAATCTGTTCTCAAAACTGTTCCATGCAGCAGAGCAAGATCTCCAGTAACACCACCTGAACATCCTCAGCCTGCTCATTGAAATGTCAGGACTTCCCCAACAGAATGAATGCCCGAGATTTACTGCAGCTGAAAACTAATAAATCAAGCCTGAATAAAAATGGAAAAAAGGAATGTGATTTGTAAAAATGATCCTACTCCCTTTAGGGCAGAATTAGGGATGCTGGTCACAGAGCTATCAGCCAGTTTGCCTTTGGACACTGACTCCTCTTGTCCCATCAAGAGATTTTAATTTGAAGTGAGATTTCAGACACAATTAAAAGACATGAAAGACAATGGGAACAAGATGTTTCTTCTCCATGACTGTAATTTTTACAGCATTCCCCAAATGTGCTGTACTGCAGCAGAAATCCTACACTGGAAAATGGGAGAACAAACTGACGTTCCCCAATTTATAGGGTGAAAAACCAACACAGATCACATTCTTACTTAGGAAAAGCAGACCCCAAGTGTCCAAAATATGTATTATAGTGATTCTAAACAATCTTACCCTCCTTCCCATCAACAGGTTTGGATATTTCCATATCAAAGCTCTCCTGTAGCTGCTGGCCTTTGAAGCGGTTGAGATGCTCCTGTTCTATTAAGTTACTTTCCTCTTCTTCCAGAGGTTGCCAAGTGCCATCAATAAACCACTGTCCACGCATTACAGGGATCTTTTCTGTTTCTAAAAACAAATAAAAAAGAAAACGACACAAAAAAAGAGGATTTTTTTAATGCAATAAATCACAAAGTAAAAGCAGGAAATGTAGTGGGATCTGCAAACCTGAAGGTGGACACCTTCCATTAGCTCAGGTTGCTCCAAGCCCTGGCCTTGGACATTTCCAGGACACTTCCAACAATCCAAATTACACATCAATTAGCATAAATGGTGGTATTTAAAAATGCAAGGTTTTGCTTTTGTTTTTTGTTTTTTCTAAATTAAAATCAATGTTTTACTGAGAGCTGGTTTTGGTTACTGCTGTTCATGTTTCGGTTCTCCAAACGAGGGAAGTGGAGGCTCAGCATTTGCTGCGCACGTGGTAAAAGAGAAATCTCTTAAAAATATACAACTTGTTGCTTATTCTGCCACCAAACTGTGTTTAATTCTTGCCCACATTAACTACAAGGAGCAAAAATTCCTCTTTTATACCCATCCCTGCAAACAAGCTGGGCCAGTGACATCTGTTGTAACTGAGCTTTGAATTTCTCCTCCTACAACTGGAAAATCAAGGAGAGAAACAATGTGTGCCTGTGCCCCATAAGCCTTAAAGATCCCAAATCCAAGTTTTTATGGGATTAACACAGATTTGGGTCTGCTGAGAGAACAGAGCAGTGGGACCAGTGACCTCCAGTGCATACTGGCAGTGTACATATATAAATATATATATGTGTGTGTGTGTGTGTGTGTGCTTATGTATATACTGACTCAGCCAAAAGCAAATATCCTCTGTGTGTTATACTGACCACAAAGGTTTATCTCTACAAAACAAATAAGAACTCAAACACCAAAAAAAGACTATGAGGGAAGAAAAAAAATAGGCTTCACTGCTCCAAGATCTGTTCTGACCTAGAGATGGGAAAAAAAGCTGGTAGGGATAAACTGGACAAGAAACAATAGATGCAAACGTGCAGTAAATGAAATTCAGGTGAAAATTAAACGTGAAACAATAGATTTCAGAGTTACTGAGCACAGATGGGATCTCTTTGATCTGTCACCAGAGCTGGGTGAGGTGACCCAGGCACACACAGTGGTTTTTAGCCTGGTCCCAAATGCTCTGTGAGCACCAGCAGTGGCTCAGCTCACAAAAACTCCTAGTTCTGTGCTGCCCTCCCCTACAAAAACACCACAAGTGCTTGCTGTGCCCAAAAGTCATTCCCACAGCAGCTGCTGGAGGTGAGAATGCGACAGAGAATTGCAAACACCTCCACAATTTACTCAGAACCTCTAAACTACTGTGAATTTTTCATCCCTCAGACCACTGAATGTACAAATAGAAGGAAAATCACTTTGAAATAATCTCCCCATGGGACACCACAAAGACTCCTAAGCCAGATTTGAAACTTTTGCTGTGACAGATTTAGAGGAAAACACTGTTCCCACAGCCCCAGCAGGGACATTCTGCTCCCACCTTTGTGGCAGGAGGGGGACACACACAGGTGGGTGACGGCACCTCGACACTGATACAAGGAAAGGTGAACAGCAGGAAAACTCATGGCAGGGGATAAAGCAGATAATGAGATTCCCACTGAGCTCTCCTGAGTGGGAATTCTGCAGAACATCCCCTCTGTGCACATCTGGCACAGAGACTTCCCAAAAGAACAGCTCAGAGCATCACCAGCTCCCTCATCCCAACTTCCCACAGATCCCAGTTTCTCTCCCAGGCACTGGAGGTGCTGGTTCTCCCCTTCCCAACCCCTCCTTGAAGCTCTTCCATCCCTCTGCACCTTCAATTCTTCCCCTGTGGAACACACAGAGCTCAGGTCCTGTGGCTTGACCAAAACACAGAATTAGTGCAAGACCCAGTTCTGCCACTCAGCTGCTGTTTGCCCTCCTAAAATAACTGTTCCAGGTAGGAGCCAATGGCTCTGTGCTGAATTCCTGAGGCTGTGTGGATGCTCATGATGCACCAGCTGGAATAAAGAGGTTGGGGTGTCCCCAGGGTTTGGTTGTGTAGTGGGAATTAATCTTTCAAAAATATCAGAAAAATCAAAGTTCTGACCTGGCTGTGAAATGCAGAAGTCAACAGTGCCTGCAAGTTTTTTAGGCAGAAAATTCAATTATTTCGTGAAAATTTAGATTAATTTTGGAGTTTACATGCCATCAATGGAGGGTGGAAGATGAGGATTCAGTTTTCATGAACTGAGAGCTCACCACACACAGCAGCCTCTTCCCCCAACCCCTGCTGTACTCCCAGACATTTTCCACCTGCCAGAAATCCACATTTTCCAGCCCATCCAAGGCACACGGATCCTGCCCTCCCAAACAAAGGAGGAAAAAATGAAATGTGAGGGGAGATAAAGGCTCCCATTGTGGCTGCAGCAATGTCAGATGTTAATCCTCACTGGGAAAAAATCTGGGAGCAATTCCTTAATTCTTGCCCAAGCAGCCTGATGAGGCTCCCCATTCACTGAACCCACAGGCAGAGATATGTATTTTTTTTTCAATAATCATCATATGAATACTACTCTGTACTCCAAACTAAATGAACACAAGACACCTCTTTTGCAGTTTTGAAAAGGCTCCGACTTTTTCACATGGGAATTTCCACCTACAGATCGCTAAAATTCTCACCATCAAGCATTAAAATAAACATTTTCAAGCTCTTTTTGCCTGAGAGAAAACTTTCCCAGAGCGGTTCCTCACCAGAGCAGCCCATAGCACTCAACAGCAGCTCTCAAAATTGACTTGAGCCCTTCCCAGAAAGGCTCAGCCAGGAAAAAACTGTTGGAAGTAAGAAAAAAAAATAAGATAAAAATCTCTGCAGAACAGTTGAGTTTGGGAATAAATTCATCCATCTGGCTTTGAAAAGGGTGTTCATACATCAATTCTAAATATAAATATTTTCACCCTTTATAAATATAAATTATTTTCAGATCCAAAGATAATTATGGAGGTTTGAAAAACCTGAGTGAGGCAATCCTGTTTTCCAGCTCTGTGAGATTTTGGGGAAACAAAAAAAAAATTGCCTTTTTTCCTCCTCCCATTCCCTCCTTTAAACAGTTGCAGACTCTCAGAGCAGCCAAACCAGCCCGGACCACAAACTGCTTTTATTTCCCATCACAAGGCTGAGGGGACAGGTTTGAACACTGAGCTACAGGGAAACCTCAAGAGAAAACCACCAGGAAGGGAACAGGAAGGCAGAAAATGACATTTCCTGCCATCAGCATCGTGGTTTGGCTCTCAGAAAACTGAATCTGGCCCTGCAGCATTGAGATAATCAAATCTGTGATCACAGCACACACACAAAAAACATCTCCTGTGGAGCTGAGCTGGGGGTGCTCACCTGGAGAAGATCCAGGGAAACCTCAAAGTCCCTTCCAGGGGCTAAAGGGGCTCCAGGAGAGCTGGAGAGGGACTGAGGACAAGGGATGGAGCGACAGGACACAGGGAATGGTTTTTAAATAAAAGAGAGGAGATTAGGAGGAAATATTAGGGAGAAATTCTCATCTGTGAGGGTGGTGAGGTCCTGGCACAGAGAAGCTGTGGCCGCTCCTGGATCCCTGGCAGTGTCCAAGGCCAGGCTGGACAGGGCTTGGAGCAGCCTGGGATGGGGGAAGGTGTCCCTGCCCATGGCAGGGGGAGGAATGAGATGGGATTTCTGTTCTTCTCTACACCAAGCCATGGATCTTGCTCGGTTCTGCAGGAGAACTGATGGCCCTGCAAAGTGAAGCAGCCTGAACTCATCCCAACACAAGCCCAGAGCCTTCAGAGAGCTCCAAATATTGAAATATTTTAACCTTCCCTGGTTTGTAAACCTTTTTCTAATGCTCTGCTCTGCAGCCTCTGATGGATTAATTGTATTTTCATCTCAGAAACAGCTGCTGAGAGTGGTTTAGATGGGATATTAAGGAGAAATCCTTTCCTGTGTGAGTGGTGAAACTCTGGCACAAGGTGCCCAGAGAAGCTGTGGCTGCTCCTGGATCCCTGGAATGTCCAAGGCCAGGTTGGACAGGGCTTGGAGCAGCCTGGGATGGTGGAAGGTGTCCCTGCCCATGCAATGAGGTGGAACTGGATGGAATTTAAGGTCCCTCCAACCCAAACCATCCCACGACTCTCTGACAACCTCCAGCTCTATGACAATCAAATTCTAAAGGCCACCAGCTCCAAAAGTGACACTTCAGTTAATGAAGACAGGGAAGTGCATCAGTGGGAATTCCCTGGATGGGGAAATAATTTCACACAAAGAGATTTCTCAGTAAAATCTGTGACTGTGGGGAAGAGGTTCCTTTATCCTTATCTCTGCAATCTCAATCCCTAGAAAAGGATTTGCCTTGATTTCTTTACTGCCTTAAGTCTTACACCATATAATCTGCAGCTGGCAGTGCTTCAGACTCAAAGATATCAACATATTTGACTGGTTATGCACTTACCATGGTTTATTTATAAAAGAATTTCTAAATAAATCTGAATGGTGGAGATTAAAAGTAGATGAAAACCACTTAATTTTAATTAGTCACACGGATTTTACCACTTTTGGGGAAAATCAGTTTAAGAGATTTACTCTGCCACAAAGGATTTATTTATTGTTGCACAAATGGTTCTTTTTTGCCCCCTGAAAATCCAAAGAACAAAAGAATACAAGTGCTGTAATTAATGGTGTGATAACAACATGAGTGATTTGCATTATGACAATCACCAAAATCCTCTGAATAAAGAGAATTATGTTAAAAGAAAAACTACATGCAACATATAAACTACTGCATGCATGTGTATAACCCAGTTACTCCTTCTTCATGAAGATCTTTAAAACTGTGTGATCACGTCTAATATAAATTGGATCCAAAACCTGGCTAATCAATCACCACAAAGCCACAACTGAGCAGAATTTACCTTCATTTTCCTTCTAACACATCAATTCCATCATTCCTTTCCTGCCACCACACTGCTGGACAAGGCATGGCCTTAAATTCCAATTTTGCACAGCTCAAAACGACCCCCTTTCCCCCTTGCCTTGACTGAGGACAAAACTGAGACAACACAGAGATAAGAACTCACTGCTGGCCAAGCCCAGGCACTCCTGGCACTCTGCAGCCATCACTCCCAAGACACTTATGATGATTTAGCCACAAATGAGATCTAAAAGGTTCATAGAATATTCAGAGGCTCAGAAACTTCAATTAAAGCTGGTATTTCGCTCAAATTGACAACTCCCAGCTGTCCAAGGCCAAACCCAAGAAGTCAGGCAAGAAACACAAGCTTATATATAAAAAACACTGTCAGGTCAAGAAGTTTTTTCAGTGTAGTAATATCAGATTCCTCCTTTTAAGTGTTGTAACATTTCCTTAAATTTGATTTCCTTCTTACCACAGTGGCAAAGGATTTGCAGCGTGTGAGAATAACGTCTGCACAAGCTGAAGGCAACTTTGAGGCTACAAAAATTAAAAGTCAGTTAAATAATGTGGTGCTTAAACATTTACCAAGGGCCTGGTCTGAAAAACTTCCAGAGATGGGGCATCCACACTTCTCTAGTGCCTGTCTATATAAATATGAATAAATAAATATATAAAAATATATTCCAGAATGACATCAAGGAATATATTAGATGTTAAAGAATTTCTTAAAATTTTTAAAAAATCGTTGTCCTTTCCTATTATACCATGTTCTGGGTCTATTTCATCAGGAACTTTAGAGATATTACAAGGAGCTATGAATTCAAACTGAAAGAACTGGAATTTATTTTAGATACGTGGAAGAAATTCTTGTCTGTGAGAGTGGTGGTGTTGCAATAAAATAGCCCCAAAATAAAATTGCATTATTTAATGCTTGCTACCTAACATAAAACACTAGAACTTTTTTATAAAAAAAAAAAAAAAAGCTTAACATTGCACACCTTTCTAGCTCTCCCTCATGTTATTTCAGAACACAGCAAGTGACTGACTTTTAAATAAATGGAAGCACTTGTTTGAGCCCAGCCTGGTGACCTCCCTTTGTTCAACCACAAACACACAGGACCTGTCCTGCTCTTCCAAAAGGAACAAATCCTGCAGAGGAACACAAGGGTGAAGCCTCAGAAAACTCCAGAGAGACACAAACTTGGGAGCCTGTGACTGAGCTGAAAAGAGATTTCATTCACTGAGCAGCAAAAATCATTGTTTTGCTGGTTCATCCAGTAATTCTCAGTTGCTTCATTGAAGCAATTTGTAAATTCCAGGTGGAAGTTACATTTCAGTCTCATGGAGAGCTCAGTACATTCTGGCACAGGTGGGATTTTCTTTCCAGAGCAGCTGAACCTGTGAGCCTCAGTGTTTGCTCCAGTGCTGGATCACAGAGGCAGGAACATGGAATTGCCTCTGGTTTACCAATACTGCCTCAAGTATTCCAGCAACAGCCTAAAACTGGTTTTCCCTGAACTGTTTTTAATCCATTTACAGTAGGAATTGAGCAATCAGGAACGAAAGGCTGCTCTTTGGGGCTGCTTCCAGTCAAACACAGAAGGAACCCCACAAAAAGTGATTAATGTGCTCCAAGTCATCAGTGCTGTAAATCATCCCAAAACACACAATCCCAGAATGGTTTGGGTTGGGAGGGAAATTTGAGAATATCCAGTTCCACCTCCTGCCATGGACAGGGACACCTTCCACTGTCCCAGGGTGATCCAAGCCCCATCCAACCTGGCCTTGGACACTTCCAGGGATCCAGGGGCAGCCACAGCAAATCTGGGCACCCTGTGCCAGGGCCTGCCCACCCTCACAGCCAGGAATTCCTTCCTAATTTCCCATCCATCCCAGCCCTCTGGCAGTGGGAAGCCATTCCCTGTGTCCTGTCCCTCCATCCCTTGTCCCCAGTCCCTCTCCAGCTCTCCTGGAGCCCCTTTAGCCCCTGGAAACATCTCTGAGCTCTCCCTGGAGCTTCTCTCCAGGTGAACATTCCTGGCTCTCCCAGCCTGGCTTACAGGACCTAAGCTTTTCAGGAAGGATTTTCCTGACTTAAGGGAACAGTTTAATTACCACATCCACAATTGCTCTTTTCACAGACCTGACGGTCCAAGCCAAAACCTTAAAACTCACTTTCCAAGCAGGAAGCACTCATCAAAATAAAAAAAGCCAAAAAAACCTTGCACTGTCAAAACATGAAATGGGCTGCAGCTTTAAACTTAGACTTGTATTTTTATTGAATTCTTACCCATTAAAACAGTTCACTAAACTTCAATCCCAGTGCTCTGAAGCACTTCCACCGCTGGCATTTGCTGCTGGAACCAGAGTTTGTCCCTTATCAGCTCTTCCCCCCACAGGGAGATCTGAATTTTTATAAAACCACAAAAGAACAAGTCCTGTGCCACATGAGCAATATGTGAGCACCTCCCAGAAGTGAGTGTGAGCTCCCAGCCCATACCCAGGCACGGGGCTCTTGCACAATCCCATCCCTCTCCTAAAAGCCCTGCTGTGCACCCCAGCTCCACCAGCAGCTGGAACAGCAGGTTCCTGGAGTATCTTCCAAAATAAAGAAGAGCAAGGTTGCCTCAGTGCACACCTCAGACCTGCCACTAATGAACAAGATGACAGCAAAGGTTATTTATGCCCTTGGATGGCTTTGACTCATCCCTTTCCCACCACAGGGATTATTTTTGTATGTTGTCCTCTTGAACTCACTTCCTTCTTCCATCTGCTCCAGAATTCCCTTCCCCTTCATCCTCATGTTTGAATTTTCCTTCCATTTTTTCTCACCCTGCAGGGCTACCAGAAAACCAGTATGATTTTCACAGAAACTCTGAATGTTTTAGTTTGGGAGGGACCTTGAAGACCACCCAATTCCACCCCTGCCATGGGCAAGGACACC
Source organism: Sterrhoptilus dennistouni (assembly GCA_013397095.1). NCBI lineage: Eukaryota > Metazoa > Chordata > Aves > Passeriformes > Zosteropidae > Sterrhoptilus > Sterrhoptilus dennistouni. The sequence continues at coordinate 32,601 of VWZU01007856.1, read as the reverse complement.
TTCCACTATCCCAGGTTGCTCCAAGCCCTGTCCAGCCCGGCCTCGGACATTTCCAGGGGCAGCCACAGCTTCTCTGGGAAAATTTTTGAGTTTCTTTCACTGTAAATTTCACTGCCTGGGATCCCCCTTGCAGCTCTGTTCCATTCACCTCAGTGCCCACTAATCCTGCTGTTTACAACATTTATTATCTGTGGAGTTTCTGCTCTCCAGCTCCACATCAGCCACTCACAGCCCACTCAAAAGAGATCCCATCACACCAGTGACCTTTTCTCCTGCCAACACTCAAAGCACTCCTTCACCCTCACAGATACCTCTGAGACAACTGCTCGTGCTTCTTATTTTAATTTCTTGCTCTTTTGCAGATTTTTTTTTTTTTTTTTTTTTTTTTTTTCCATCTAGGCCTTCTGCTCACTAACTGGCACAGTGTCAGCTCTTACACATCCTTGTGCTCCTCCAAGAGCTCTGGACAAGGTCTCTTTTTTTTAAAATTCACTTATCACTGGTCCTTAATCCCAATTAAATCCCATCCTATTCCTTTGATCTCAACACTGCCCACCCCATGTTGAAGCCTGAACGAAGTCAGAGCAGAACTTCTCATCCTCCTCATCCCACAGACATTTCCTGCTGCCAGGCTCACAGCAGAAAACAGCCCACAATTTGTAATCCAAATATTCCTGCCTTTGTCCTTGTGGACCAAATCCAGCAGGAAAAGTGCTGGACCACATCAAAGGACAAGCACAACTCTCTAAGCCATGTCCATCCTTGGCTACTCTGCTGCAGCTGAACCATCCACTGGAGAATTATTGTGGTCCCATTTAAAGGAGAAAGACAACAGATTAATTTGGATTAAATATGTTTAAATAAAACACAGAAGAAACTTTGCTTTCAGAGACACATCCCAAGTGCTGCCACCTCAACCCTGGCCAGGTGAAAACATCCCAAAAACATCCCCAAGCTCTCTCTGCTGAGAGACACCAAAAAAACCCTTGAACATACACACAAACAAATGTGATTTAATACATGGAACACTGCAAATGTGAATGTTATTTCATCTAGGTGTGTCAAGTCACAGAAAACCAGAGTGGTTTGGGTTGGAAAGAACTTTTAAAGCTCATTTAATTTAATTTCATGGGCACCTTTCACTATCCCAGGTTGCTCCAAGCCCTGTCCAGCCTGGCCTGGGACACTTCCAAGGCTTTTGGTCAGGAAGGAACTGGCCAAAAAACAAGCCAGAGATGTTTGTGAAAGGATGGGACAGTAAAAACAGATGCAAAAAAGGAGAACCCAGAAAGACTTTGAATAGTGAAAGCAACATTTCACCTTTACAAAGTAAACTGTCAGTGTTTTATTTGCAAAAGAATTCCACACATGGAGATAAAAAAGCACCATAAAATAGTAGTCAGGATTTCAGCCTTCAATCAAAAAGTCTTTTTTTTTATATAAAGGAAATTGAATCAACCAAGTTCAAAGATTGTTCAGCACACCAAAACCAACATTCTAAGGGTGCTGTGAGATGACTTAAAGCACTGCTAAAACCAGACTAAACCAAAGTCACAAATAATGATAAACTTTTTTATTCCAAACCCCTAATTTTCATCTTGATTAAAAAGGCAGCTAAAATGTTTCTTTAAAGGAGCCCAAATTCCAGCCTGGGCACTTAAGAAATCTTAATTTTAAGACCCAATGGTCCACTCTGTATTCACAGATCTTTTCCAGATTAAAATCAGTAAAATATCTGTTATATCTGTACATCTTCACTCAGGGATGGTTCTAGTGAACCTTTTTTTTTTTTTTTTTTTTTTTTAAATACAAAAATAAGCTTTTTACTTAATAGACTTTAACAGCTGTTAGGTAGAGAAATAGTATACATTTAAAGAAACAAACAAACCAAAAAAAAAAAACCTCCAACCTTACCAAACCTGTGTCTGGGAGTGGAGTCATTTAAATAAATACAGGCAACTTGACACCATACCCATGAAAAAAAAAAACAAAACTGGAAAAAACAAACACCTGACAGGACAATGGTTACATGGGACAAACCCACAAGGCCAGAAAACAGGAGAGAGTCACCCAAAAATTCACAGGCCACAGATTTAACAGATTCACACAAGACTTTGAAAACTCCACAGCAAAAATGGTTGCAAAGCAACCCTCTTCAACTGGGAGGGCTGAAAAGGGCTGGATAATTTAAGATTTCAACAGAACATCCTTGTATAAAATATCACACTTGTCATCTCCACAGAAAACAAGCAGCAGCCCTGCTCCAAATCACTGACTTATCTAATAATTTTCATCCTCCTGCACCATTTCTTGCTGGTTCTGCAACACTAATTAAATAAATCCCAGAGGTCACAAGGTAAGGATAAAATTCTCAGTAATTAATCTGCTCAAATTGTAACTCAGGCTGATATTCCTGATGTTACCTACAAATCCTGTAGGGAGCTTAAAATGCAGATATTAAAAAAAATATATAATTATTTCTGCACATGCCAAGCTAATAACCAACATTTCCCTGGGATTGTGATGGGAGTCAGTGAGGAACCAAGTGCTCAGAGTGGTGGCTGTGTGAGAGCAGCCTGCCCTGGAGTCCAGCACACACACAGGAAAAAAAAGGGCAAAATAACAAAGAGAAAAGCTTTTGACCTTTGCTCTGAGCTGAACCATGAGTCAGCAAAACCAGCCAGCAGGCTCTGTACCCTTCAACAGGCACCTCAGCACATTTTAAGTCAGTTGTACTCATCATTCCTGTGTGGTCAGAGAGGAGGATTCTCCTGCCTTGCTCAGAGCTGGTTTGACACTTCCACGTCAGGGCAGCAGCCACCCTTTGCACCCAGAATTACACACAGGCCACCAAACAGGAATAATGTGAGAATTATGGCTCCACCAAAGGCTTCAAAGGCACAGATAAGACTGAATCCTGGGATGTGACCTTGCTGTTTTCTCAGATCTGGATGCAGCAGTCAGGAATAATTGGAGAAAGGCACTCACAGGGAAGAGAGGGCAGAAAATGTGCAGTAAGGAAGTTAAACCAGAAGGCACCAGAAGACCTTTGAAAGACCAAAAGTTGATCTCAGCCTTGCAAAGGACTGGGACCTGCTAATAAGAAAAGACTTGAGCACTGCCCTTAATCAGCTTTCTGAGAAATCATCCCTGTCATTAGTCTGCTCAGGCCCAGGAGTTCATTTCTCCCCTGCCTCTGGTGCAAACCTCTGGGAATCTCTCCTTCCCAGCACCAGAAGTCATCTCTGCACAGCCTGTGCTGTCATCTGAAACATCTGCTCCTCCAGCTTAATGAGACTGAATCAGCTTCCACAATGGACAAGGCACAGTGTCAAGAAATTAAACCTTTAAGCTGCTGAGGAGCACAGTCTCCTTGCTGCCATTACCAGGAGCAATCCTGCCTCACCTGGCAGCTCTGCTGGCCCCTTTCCCCTCCTCTCCCCGTGCCACAGTTACAGGGATGGCAGCACTTTCCTCCTCCCCTGGGTTGTCCTGCATCTTCTCTTTCCCAGGGACAATGTGGAAGGTGCCAACAGCAAAGGGGTTTCAGGATGTGGTGACAGGGAGGGAGAAGCAGCTCCAATTTCTGCTCAAGAAGCTGTGCCCAGGCTCCTCTAGCTCGGAACTTGTCTGGATTGAGACCTCTGCTCGCCCCTGGAGCTCACTGTGATGATTTGAAAGACAAATTGTCACACAAACGACCTGTACCACACAGTATTGTCATTTATGGATCTCCCTCCTGTAAAGAGGCTGATAAATAAAGAGGGAAAGCAACAGAAAGACCTGGTTTTCACCTCTGAAACAGCTCTGCTGTTCCCCCTGAGTCTCAAGATGAGAGAAACCTGCCTGCCAAGCTCATGCTCAGCTCCTCTGCAGCTCATTCTACTCCACAACATCTCCCTTGTCCTTGAGGGAATGCAGGTGGAAAGCAAGTCCTCAGGAACAGCAGGTGAGCAGTGGCAGAGCCTGTCAGCCTCAGGAAAGCAAGACCCTGGGAGCCCTTCCCACCAGAGGAAAGGTGCAGGGAGTTGGGGTCTTTGCCCCTCTTTCACTTCTGCTCCACAAGGTCTCCTGTCCCCCAGCAAAGGACACGGGAATGCAGGGGAAGGGTGGCAGAGGGGGTGTATTCCCACCTCATTTTGAAATAAATTTCCCTCTATTGGAAGGGTGGGAATTAAGGATGGTGTATTTATGAGATGCCTGTTGCAATTCCTCTAAGAGAAAGCAGATCTTTCGTGCCCCTTCCCAGTGGGCAGGTGATGAGAAAAACATAAAGCACAAGATCATCATTTCCCTAGTGAGGAGAATAAGAGTCACAAAGGGAAAACCAGGGACAACTCTCTCTTCCATCATTCCTCATTGAAGATGAGGGATCAAAGACACGTCTGTGGGGACGAGGGAGTGGAAAAACAACTGACGTTTCTATACTCTGCTCCTTCTGAAGGAAAGGTGTGCAGGGAGGGAATTGGGAGAGTGCTGAAGGCAAATATCCACCCTCTCTCAACCCTCTGCTTAGGAAAAAGCAGAGCATAAGAAGGTTCTCAGCCACCTTCCCTCCCACTTTATTCCACACACGCCAAGAAAGGAGCAGATGCCCAGATCTCCCTTTTCCAAGCCTCTGGTGCCAGGTGTGCCTGCCCCAGACCAGGCTTGTGTGCACAGGGAGGTGAGAAGGGGAAAGATGCTCAGCTCCCTTTGGCTGATGTGCTCAGTGACTGCGAGGGCACCCAGTGCCCCTCTCTCCGGGATGCCCAAGTCTTTTTTTTTCCCTTACAGCTATCCCCGGAATGGTGCAATGCCAAAGGGGAATTCCCTCGCTCAGATACGCGCAGGAGATGAACACCGCTGCTCCTCTCTCCACGGATAATTTATCCTGCATCCCTTTTACAGGAACACACGGGCAGGAGCGTGTGCGGGGTCAGCACAGGCCACCCGCTGTCCCGGCGGTGTCCCCACGGCGGGGTCACCCTGGGCAGGCCCCGGGGACATCCCGGATCACCCCGGCCACCCTCGCAACCTCCTCCCGGCATCACTCACGGTTCCAATAGACGGGGTAGCTCTCGGCGCTGGCCACATCCACCTCGTAGAGCCCG
>VWZU01007856.1:0-26253 GCA_013397095.1 Sterrhoptilus dennistouni | reverse complement strand
TGAGTGTGACACTGAGTGTGTGACACGGACAGCAGGTGGCACTCAGAGTGTGGGACAGTCTGTGACACTGAGAGTGACACTGAGAATATGGGACATAGTGTGTGACACTGTGTGTGTGACACAGACAGCGGGTGGCACTGAGAGTATGGGACAGTCTGTGACACTGTGTGTGTGATATGGACAGTGGGTGACATGGTGTGTGGGACGTATAAAGTGTGGCACTGAGTATGCGGCACGGACAGCGGGTGGCAGTGAGAGTGTGGGACAGTCTGTGACACTGAGAGTGACACTGAATGTGACACTGAGAATATGGGACATGGTGTGTGACACTGAATCTGTGACCCAGAGTGTGACACTGAGTGTGTGATATGGACAGCGGGTGACACTCAGAGTGTGTGACACTGAGAATATGGGACATAGTGTGTAACTGAGTGTGTGATATGGATAGTGGGTGACATGGAGTGTGGGACAGTCTGTGACACTGAGAGTGACACTGAATGTGACACTGAGAATATGGGACATAGTGTGTGACACTGAGTGTGTGACACGGACAGCGGTTGACATGGAGTGTGGGACATACAAAGTGTGACACTGAGAGTCTGAGACATAGTGTGTGACACTGAGTGTGTGACCCAGAGTGTGACACTGAGTGTGCAACATGGACAGTGGGTGACATGGAGTGTGGGACAGTCTGTGACACTGAGAGTGACACTGAATGTGACACTGAGAATATGGGACATAGTGTGTGACACTGAGTGTGTGACCCAGAGTGTGACATTGAGTGTGTGATATGGACAGCGGGTGATACTGAGTGTGACACTGAATGTGTGACACTGTGTGATATGCACAGTAGGTGACATGGAGTGTGGGCGTAGTGTGTGACACTGAGTGTGTGACACGGACAGCAGGTGGCACTGAGAGTGTGGGACAGTGTGTGACACTGAGTGTGACACTGCGTGTGTGACACAGACAGCGGGTGACACTGAGAGCGTGACACTTGAGTGTGACAGAATATGGGACATAGTGTGTGACACTGAATGTGTGACCCAGAGTGTGACACTGAGTGTGTCATATGGACAGCGGGTGACATGAAGTGTGGGACATAGTGTGTGACACTGAGTGTGTGACACAGATAGCGGGTGGCACTGAGAGTATGGGACAGTCTGTGACACTGAGTGCAACACTGAGAGTGACACTGAGTCTGGGACATAGAGTGTGACACCGAGTGTGTGACACTGCATGTGTGACACAGACAGCAGGTGACACTTGAGAGTGTGTAACACTGAGTGTGACACTGAATGTGTGACCCAGAGTGTGACAATGAGTGTGTGATAAGGACAGCAGGTGACATGGAGTGTGGGACATAGTGTGTGACACTGAGTGTATGACACAGCAGGTGACACTGAGAGTGTGTGACACTGAGAATATGGGACATAGTGTGTGACACTGAATGTGTGATATGGTCAATGGGTGACACTGAGTGTGGGACACAGTATGAGACTGTGTGACATGGACAGTGGGTGGCACTGAGTGTGGGACATAGTGTGTGACACTGAGAGTGTGTGACATAGCATGTGACACTGTGTGACAGAGTGTAACACTGTGTGACATCCACAAACACAATGTGTGACACTGAGTGACATATTCAGACACACAACATCACGCCCTGTGTGTGACACAGCCTGTGACACTGAGTGTGGCGTGCTCAAACACAGTGTAACATGCTCAGTGTAAAACTGACACACTCAGACACAGCGTGTAAATCTGTGTGTGACACCCTCAGACACGACCTGTGTCCCTGTGTGTGTGTGTGTGTGTGACACCCCCAGTCAGTCCCCAGGTCTGTGTGTGACACTTCAGACACAGCCTGTGTTCCTGGCTCCTGACACAACCCTCTGTGAGATGACCAATGACCCCAAGACACAGGGGTGTCCCCATGAGGGTGACAGATGCTCTTAAAGCACATTTTGTGCCCGTGTGTGTGTGTGTGTGTGTGTGTGTGTGTAAGGGACACATCCAACAGCCCCATGGGGGATTGAGGAGGGGGGTGAGACACCCCCAAAACTCATCCTGGTGTCTCGTGGGGGTACCTGATACCCCCAAACTCATCCTGCTGCCTTGTGGGGGACACCAAACACCCCCAGAACTCATCCTGATGCCAAGGGGGGGGCATTCCTGACACCCCAGAACTCCTCCTGCTGTCACTCTGCACAGGAACACAGGCTCAACCACCTGCAGTCATCCTCGTGTGAGAAAAACCCCACTCCTCCAAATTCTCACTATGCCCCCCAAAACTGGGAAAGGTGGGGTTCACCTTTGCTTGTTTGTGTGTATGAGAGAGAGCAAGTTGCTTCCACCCCCAATCCACACCTGGTAATCAGCAGGAGGGGGTGTTGAAATGTTTTATCTGTGTGATAAAACACCTGGCAGCCCCAAAGGATGAGGGAGGGTTCCCAGGATTTACAGCTGTGTGGGACAACTCCCCATCCCAACACACACCCCACTGATGAGGGGCAGCCATGGATCACCTCCAGTTCCCCCCCAGCACCCTTTCCCATGGGCTGAGGGTTGGTGTGGGAAGGAGAGACTCCCAGAAACACACTCTGGCTTACTGGGGTGGGGTCACCTGTTTATGAGACACCCCCCAGTTTTTGCAACATGCCCAGGAGGGAGGAGGGTAGAGTGATACTGCTGTCCTGGGGGCACCTGGATGGGCAGGGAGCTGATACCTGTACCTCTGTCCCCTCTGTGTGTGCAATGTTACCCCTGTGTATGCAGTGTCACCCCTGTGTGTGCAATGTCCCCTCTGTGTGTACAATGTCACCCCTGTGTGTGCAGTGTCCCCTCTGTGTGTGCAATGTCCCCTCTGTGTGTGCAGTGTCCCCTCTGTGTGTACAATGTCACCCCTGTGTGCAATGTCCCCCCACACACACATCACAACCAGTTCAGGGTGCTGTTGTGTGCCCACCAGCCAGATACACCCTGCAGGATCATGGAATCATTTAGGTTGGAAAAGACCTCCAAGATCATAGAGTTCCCACCTTGTCACCCAGCCCAGAGCACTGAGTGCCATGTCCAGGCATGCCTTGGACAGCTCCAGGGATGGGGACTCCAACATCTCCCTGGACAGAGTATTCCAATGCCTGACAAGTCTTTCTGTGAAGAAATTATTCCTAATGTCCAACCTAAACCCTCTCTGGCACAGCTGGAGGCTGTTTCTCCTTGTTCTGTCTCTGTTCCCTGAGAGCACAGCCTGATTCCCTCCCAGCTGTCCCCTCCTGTCAGGGAGTTGTGCAGAGTCAGTAAGCCCCCCATGAGCCTCCTTTTCTCCAGGCTGAGCCCCTTTCCCAGCTCCATCNTGACCCGCCTTTTCTCCAGTCTGCGCCCCTTTCCCAGCTCCATCAGCTCCTCCTGGTGCTCCAGACCCTTCCCCAACTCCATTCCCTTCCCTGGACACGCTCCAGCCTCTCAGTGTCTTATTCTAAGGGACCCAAACCTGCCCTCAGGACTGGATGTGCCTCACCACACCCAGCACAGGGGACAGTCCCTGCCCTGGTCACTCTGTGGCTGGTACAAACCAGGTGCCCTTGCCCTTCTTGCCTACCTGGGCACACTCTGGCTCATGTGCAACCTGCACCTCCAGATCCTTTTCCACAGGGCAGTTTTCCAGCCTGGATCACTCCATGGGGTTGTTGTGACCAGCAGCCTGGAGGGGCTGTAGCTGTGCAGTGATTGCAGCCCCAGCCCCACCTTCACACACCTTTCCTGGGGTAAGAACAAGGGAAAGGGGATGACTGGATGTCACCTCTGCCTGTGAATTATCCTGTGCTGGCCTATGGGGCTTTACCCCCAAAAAAAGACAGCTAATGTGTGTATGAGTGTCATGTATATTCTTGTGCCGCCACTCCTAAAGTCTCTGTGTGTGATTCTCCTTCTGAATTTTCAGCAAAACCCCTCTCACAGACCCCCCACTGTAATTTTTTTGGGGGGAAAAAACCACAACAGGGTACAGACATTGTGTTCCCTAATTCCCCTTCTCGCACACATCCTACTTGTCTCCATCCTCCAGTCTGCAGTGACAAGGGGACTTCTGGTGCTGGATGTCCAAAAATAGGCTCGTGCTCCACCTCCTACATTCGCTTTCAGCCGGGGAATCCTGTTAATGGAGTGTGTTAAAACCCAGAGAGAGGCCAGACTGAGTTCAGGCTGGAAAGGGGAGGTGAAGCTTTTAAAAATGTTCACTGCTGGCGTGGTGTTTCCCCGAGTCATTAAAATCCTGCTGAAATGCTGCACACGGATCCTTGGATGCATCAGCAGCACTTTCCAACCCTGAAAGCTCCAAGAACATCATCAATGTTGCTTCTTTTACCTTTTCAAATGGAGAAAGAGAGAGGAGACAAACAAGGAACAAGCAAGAAGCCAGGGGAGGAGGCTGTGCCAGGGTGTTTGGCCCCATTGTTTTAGCAACGGGAACATGATCTGTTTGTTTAACTTATCTTTTGCATTTCTAATGAGCTGCACGAGGTAATCTCACCCTGAAGCCTTGTCCCAGATTTTTCTCCACGGTGGGGAAGAAGAAGGGAATGTTCATTATGCTGTAGATCGATTTTTAGAACACAGATTGGAGGATTCTCACCTCTTATCCTCGTTTCCATCCACAATGCCAGTGTGGTTTCAACATCTTTTCTCCTCTGACAAGTGCTTCACCCTTCATGTCATTCTACTCAAATTCTCCTTCCTTTTTCTCCTTATCTGAGATCAAGGAGATTTTGGGAGGTTTTCCAAATGAACAGTGGGCACTCCAAATGTTCTTTACCTGTTTTATATATTCTTCCAGATCATGGAATGGTTTGAGTTGGAAAGAACCTTAAAGCTCATCTCATTCCACCCCTGCCATGGGCAGGGACAGTTTCCACCATCCCAGGTTGCTCCAAGCCCTGTCCAACCTGGCCTTGGACACTGCCAGGGATCCAGGGGCAGCCACAGCAAATCTGGGCACCCTGTGCCAGGGCCTGCCCACCCTCATAGGCAGGAATTCCTAATTCCCAATATCCTATCTCTCTCTGCCCTCTGGCAGTGGGAAGCTATTCCCTGTGTCCTGTCCCTCCATCCCTTGTCCCCGGTTCCTCTCCAGCTCTCCTGGAGCCCCTTTAGGCCCCTGCAAGGGGCTCTGAGCTCTCCCTGGATCCATCTTTTCTCCAGGATGAAGAACCTTAGACTTAACTGAGGACCAGATGTTGATCATCATCATCATCATCATCATCATCATCACCAAGCTGAACCACAGCATGGAGGGTTGTGATATGACTGTTCTTCCTTGGAGACCTATGAGGACACGTGGCCTCAAAACCAATTTATTAAAGGCAACATTAAGGGAACTCCAGAGCCTGGAGACCTCCCTGAATGATTTCTGATGGATTTCACTTTGATTTTGGGAGGTCTTGGCTGGGGTGGGCTGGTATGAGTGATGTTGGAAGACCAGACTTCTCTCATTTGAGCCCAAAAATGAACTATTTCCCCATTTTTACTTCTGGCAGCTCTGAGCTCACAGATGTGGAGGAGCTTGAAACTTCTTGGCATGACATGGGACTCAGGTTCCATCAGCACTGAGTTACATGAAATGAAAAATAAGACCAAAAGGATAAATTTCATTTAACATCAGAGGAGAAAATTTTCCTTTGAGTGGAATTAATGTGGAACTCTTACAGCCAAGTTACCTTTATTTTGAAAAGTCATTTATAGAGCACTGTGAATTTCCATACAGGTCCCTTCCAACTCAGGATATTCTAGCCTATGATTCAGAGTGGTGGATACTGGGATCCTTCTATAAGACCTTCGCAGAAGACCACCATATTTATATTTATATTTATATTCATATTTATATTTATATTTATATTTATATTTATATTTATATTTATATTTATATTTATATTTATATTTATATTTATATTTATATTTATATTTATCCATGTTTTCTCTCTGCAGACTCAATACAGTTGCGAATTTCCTGGGAAAGAGGTAAGGAGGTCCATGAGAAGCTCCAAAGGATCTCCCTTTGTCCAAGAGGAAAAGGAAAAGTAGTGAGAACGTGTGTAACTGAAAGAATAATGCTCTGCAAATCATCTCTGAATATTTTAATGTTACTTTAAAAAAAAGAGTATGTAAAAGAAATGGACTCCTTCCTGGAAGGGTTTAAAATCCATGTGGATGTGGCACTTGGGGACAAAGGTGGTGGCCTTGCCACCCTTGCTGGGGGAATGGTTGGACTCTGTGATCCCAGAGGGCTTTTCCAAACTTAATGAGTCCATGACTCTGAACTCATTTTACCACATTCCTCTAATTTTCCTCATGGCAGCACTTTGTTTACAAACACACTGCTCTGATCAGTGCAATCTTAAGTTGTGAAACTATTTACAGTTTGGAAACTTTCCCATGATGTGATCAACATTTATTTTCCTGCAGTTCCTACGTAAAGCACAATGAATAGCACAAATGAAAGTGCTTGCAAGAGTCCATTAGAAACAGCTTTTATTCATTGATGAAACCTTTATTTCCAAGCCACTTTAAGACCTTTCCATTAGCTATTTTTAAACCATTTGTTATGCACTCACATTGATTTTGTCTATGTTTTTTTCCTCTTCAAATCAGGGTATTGCACAGCTCTGAGTCAACACCCTTCCTGATACCAACTGTGCTTGTGATTTTATTGAAGAACAAGATGAAGTTTGTTCTGTGACAGGAACCATTTGCCATGAAAACTGCTGATTTCTGTTTCACTGCATCCCCACTCTCCATCTCCTCCTTGGCTGGTACAAACCACTTCATCATACCAGGGTCAGGAGCGGCGCTGGACGAGCCAAACTTTGTGGACTCACCTGAGTCACGCTCTTCAAATATTGACTCAGTGCTGTTTTTCTTCTTGGAAAAGGTCTCCTGGGCTGTTCATAAACTCTCACATTCCCACCTGGTGTGAGAACAGCCCGCTCTGTAAATGATGACACACATGTCCTCTAGACTCGCTGGCTTGAAAGCGTTGGTTGTGCTTTTGATGTTCTTTTTTTAAGTTGTTTGGGTAGGAAGGGTTTCATCATCATTATATAACGTGGAAATGCCATTCAACTTTGTCCCAAATACAGGCAGGAAATATTTATTGAACACTTCTGCCTTTTTTTTTTTTTTTTTTTTTTTTTTTTTTTTTTTTTTTTTTTTTTTTTTTTTTTTTTTTTTTTTTTTTTTTTTTTTTTTTTTTTTTTTTTTTTTGTTTTGTTTTGTTTGTTTTGGTTTGTTTTGCTTCACAGCTATCCAAATATATTTGGATACACAGAGAGCATTGGTAACTGGACTCTGCTAAAATATTGTTCGTCAAATAAGGCAGAGTTCCAAAAAATCTTTGCATACCATGTGATAATTTCTGCACAGGGAACATTAACTGTGTGGCTGGTTTAGAAGGGATGTTGGTCAACTGGTGTAAAAATCCCCTTTTTGTGAGTGTTTTCTCTGCTGCCAGACATGTGAGGCTGGTCTGTCTGATTACTTTTCTCATTTCCTTGAACCCCAGCACTATTGGCACTGCTCTTAGGCCAAGGTCAAAGTGCCTTTTGCTGGATCTGAAATGATCTTCCCAAGCCACAGATCCACATTCCTCTACTCCTGTTCCAGGGCAAGCAAAGGAAGAAAACAATGATCCCTTACACAAATATTTACACTTTCAGGCTTTGATCTGGTGAACTCCTGGTGTTAAGAGTTCACCTTTGTGCAGGTGAGGCTCATGGAAAGACAGGCACAGAGAGATTCCTGGCAAAGGGAGGGCTGAATTCAAGATGTGCTGCTGGTGTGGGCTCAGCCACCACTCCAGGCTTCTCCTTACCTCATCCTGGATCTCCAGGGTTGTGGATTTTGTCCTTGGAGTAAGGCAACCTGGCCAAAGTTGATGGGATAAAGGAAGAGTTTCTGACCGTAAGCCTGGGAAAGAATATTGTCAGAGAAATGTGGGATGTGAATTACTGCTCCCTCTTTTTCTAGAAAAATGGTCCTGCACTGTCCCACTGGGAAGAAGGAGACAAAAATGTCAAAAGTACAAAAGCTTCAAATGTGGGGCTGCAGTCAATCTTCTAGCCAAGACCCCTGAGCATTTTCTGGAGGATTGCTACAGAAAAGGCTCACAGAGGTGGTTAAAATACCTCTCCCATAAGTGGGATTGCAGTGCAGATGGATGTCCTGCACCACGGACATGCGCAGGACCCCAGACTGGTTCAAGCTGGAAGGGATCATTGGAAATGACCTGGTCCAAGCCCCCTCCTCAAATAGGAACCTCCAAGAGCCTCTTAGTCAGGATTGTGTCCAGGTGGCTCTTGGATATCTGCAGTGAGGGAGACTCCAGACCCTTCCTGGGCAACTGCTCAGTGCTCACTGCACAATAAAATTCTTCCTCATATTCAGATGGAATTTTCTGTGTTCCATTCTCTGCCCGTTGCCTCTTGTCCTGTTGTTCAGCACCACTGAGAAGAGTCTGCTCCATCTCTGATCCCCTCCTTCAGATATTTAAAGCCCTTCAAACTCAGGAACCTCTTCACTTCTCCTCACAGAGCATTGAGGTGTCCCATGTCCAGGGATGTCAACAGCTGCTCTGTGAAATGGGTTAAGTGATGCCACCTCACTCCTTTCTTTCTAAACATCCCTTCTTTCCAAACTGCTCTTCCAGGAGAGCTTTGTCCTGTGTCTCTTGGCCTTGGGATTGGGGCAGTTGCCAGTCTTAGAGGGGTTGTTATCACTGATTTATTTTCCTTGCTAGGAGATGGTGAATAGATGGATGAAAATAATGAAGAAAAGGTGGTTCTGGTGTTTTCAACCAGCTGAAACAGGATGCAAAAATTCCTCCAAGCTTCATTTTCTTCAGGTCTTTCATGTAGCCAAAGCCCTTAAAATATAATCTGAGAGTAAATTTATTTCTTTGCATTTTTGTTTTTCTGTTATTTTTATTTCCAGAGGAGATGCTGAGAGTTTGGGCACAAAGGGGGCAAATAATTAGTTTTGTGGATCCAAGAGCAATAAATGAAGGTGACACAGATACTTTTTAGGGACAAAGGGAGAGATGTTGTGTAACACTCCTGTCAGCGTTGTCTGTGGATTTGAAAGGATCAAGGCTGGAAACAAAGGCTCTGTATTTTCACAGTGCCAACCCCAAAGCCAGGAGACAAAAAAGCTCTGAGATCCTCCAGAGGAAACCATCCCAGAACTTTGGGAAAATGGGAATCTGGCTCCTTTCTGTAGATGCTGAAGTAAAGAGTAAGAGGTCACTGTCTCCCCTATGTTACTTGTCAAGCATCTGAAAGGACACAACAGACACAGCAAGAGCTGGAACCACCACAAGCAAAAATAAAACCCTTTTTTATTCTGCACAAAACCCTCTGTCTGATGAGTGCCTGAGAAGCCAAGAACAAGACACGGTTACAAGTTGTGCAAAGCTCCTGCACACAGAGATTAAAAAAGGAACAAATGAAAATTACTCCCCCATTCCCTTGGAGCAGGGTTGGAATACACAGGGCCAGGGGTGAGGAGGGTTTTGTAGGGGAGTGAGGCTGTGCCAGAGTTCAAGCTGAGGATCTGAGAGCAGGGTCAGATGAGGAAAAATGACATTTTAACGCCCTCAGGGCCAGAGTCACAAGGCCTGGAAGGTCACACAGGGATAGTTTGTCTCAGTAATACCTAAAAGCAGCGCTGGAGTTGCAGGACCCTGAGAACACTTGGCACTAAAAGTGACTTTGAGGTCACTGTCAGCGTGGTCATGTGTGAAATCCTGGCTTTGCTGCTCCTGCTGTGAGAATTTCCATTGATTTCAGCGGGGTTAAAAATTCACCTGCTCTCTGGAGTTCATCCTTTCCCTTCCCAAATGTTTATTATTGTCAATTGATCCCAATGCACTGGATGGATTTCTGGGTCAAGCCTGCCATGCCTGTTATGCACAATGAATCATAAGAGATATTAAATGGCACACTCTGTTCTAGGAAAGCACGTTAGCAATGCTCATCATCCCACCCTCAATGGAAACACTGAAGGAAATATCTCCCAGCACTGGAAATACTCCCATAAAGCCAGGTATGACTTAAATACTGACTCAAACAGCCCCTGATTGAGAAGACCTTTAAGTCTGCATGAATCTGCAGAGATGAAGATGTCGAGGTGTCACCTGATAGCAGGTGAGTGACCCCGGATCATCTGACTGTCACACAGCCCCCAGGGAACAGCCTCGTGACTTCAGGAGGTAGAGTGGGACCTTTTCTGCCCGTGGCTGCAGTGTGTCACTGTGCAGGAGGCTTGTGCAGCCAAAGCCACCCTGCTGTCACCTGTCCCGAGCTGCTGCACCGTCAGGTGGTGTCTGGGACCACGCTCCAGATATAAATATTTCACTCGTTACACGGAGGCGCTTCCATCAAAAACCTCCAACTCCTACAGGACACTCCAGTTTTGCTCTTTGATGAATATTCCAGCTGCTTTGTTCTGCCCCCAGCGCCAAATTATTCTCCCTTCCACTGTTAAAAGGTCCCCTCTTTTATGTCATAGCTGGAAGATGGATTGAGCTGTAGTTTTGAGAGGGACTGAAGGCCAAGTGTTCTTTCAGCCAGGCCAGTGGGGCAGGCAGGAGATCTCCTTTCTATTTATAGTGGAAGTTCTATTTTAGCAAGTGGTGAAGAGCCTGGCAGGGAAAGTCAGGAGAGGTGTGCTCCTTCCAGTTATACTTATTTTACTTTCACATTTTCCAAGATCCTATGGGCTGAATTGAGGCAGTCTGTGCTCATATGGTACAGAGGGATCAAAAAAGGAAAAAAAGAAAAAAAAAAAAGAAAAAAAAAGAAAATAAAAAAGAGAGAGAGAGAGAGATAAAGAACAAGCATCTGATGTGGAAAATCCCCCTGTGGTAGAAAATCTGACTCTGGTAGGAAACCTGACTGTGGTGGAAAACTTCCAAGGACTTGGATTATGGAAAAGGCCACTTGAGGAGATTTCCTCCCTGTTTCTTTGCAGAGGCAGACGATCATCTATCTCACTGTGAAACAAACTTTTTGCTTCCCATCAACTTGCATTCACTTCCATCCATTTACAGCCCTAGATTTTCTCATTTATATAATTAATAGTGACATCCAAGAGTATTTCCAACACCCCCTGTCTGAGTGCCAGGGATGGGGACTTGTGTGGCCACTCAGGGGACTGAGCTCATCCTGCTTCTGGCCATGGGTCTGTCCCTGGGCTGGCTCCAATGCAGTAACCAAAACCTTTCAGAGTATTTTCCCTTCTTTAGTGGGTTGAATCATACCCCAAAGTATCCCAAAGGCTGCCAAGGAAAGGCTGGTTGTTTATTTAAATCCCAGTCACAGTAGCCCTCTCCCTCCAGGGCAATATTTGAGTTAGAAGCTTTCGGTCATGTACATCATGTTTGTACAGCAGGGTGGATCTGCAAACTGGTTTTGTCTTTAATGATCATTTCCCTGCTCCTCAATGAGGTGTTTGCTGTGGAAAACAGGCACCTGCCCTCTCAGATTGGCTCAGAACAGGGGTGGAATTTCGGGTGGGTGAGGGAGGAGCAGACGCTCGGTGTCACTCTCACTGCCTCTGATTTCACACCCTGATCTGAGGGGTTGTTTGTGCCCTATCACTGGGTTCTTACCTGGGATTTGTGTTTCGTTAGGGAGGTTCTGGTGACACAGTGCCACATCCAGAGCTGGTGTCAGCAATGCCATCAGCCTGATGAGCAGCATGAGCAATGACAGGTTTAGTGAAGTGAACATCCTTATCCAGGCCATGGTGTCCTGTGCTTTGCTCTCTTTTCACACTGATTTTAAGTCAGCAGCTCTGGATGGGGGGGAGAATAAAACCAAAATTCCATTGTGTGTTCCCACCCCTCCTGGCCTGAGTGGGCAGCCAGGATCACAGGCTGTGGCTCAGGCAGGTAAAGCACAGTCAGACAAGGTGGGTATGGTGCAGTTAGAGCTCTGTGGGAAGAGAAAACCCCAAACAGAGGGTTTGTTTGTCCATCACTTTCTGTTCAGGTCTTCAAGAAAATGGAGAGAAGATTGGACCTTTCACTGCCTCATACCTGAGCCAGACCCCAGTAAGAGTCACCCAGCAAAAGGTTCTGCCCTTCCTGCTGCTCCTCTATGACCCGAGCATGGCTCAAAATGAGAGGCACAACTTCCCCTTCCCTCCTCACAGGCAGTGCTGTGTCCTGCTCTGGGGGCCCCAGCACAGGAAAGACATGGAGATCTTGGAGTGAGTCCACCAAGGAGGACCAAAGGGATGGACCAACTCCCACAAGGAAAGGCTGAGAGAATTGGCATTGTTTAGGCTGGAGAAGAGAAGGCTCCAAGGAGAGCTCAGAGCCTCTTCCAGTGCCTAAAAGGGGCTCCAGGAGAGCTGGAGAGGGACTTGGGACAAGGGGTGGAGGGACAGGACACAGGGAATGGCTTCCCACTGCCAGAGAGCAGAGTTAGGTGGGATTTTAGGAAGGAATTTTTCTCTGTGAGGGTGGTGCGGCCCTGGCACAGGGTGCCCAGAGAAGCTGTGGCTGTCCCTGCATTCCTGGAAGTGTCCAAGGCCAGGCTGGATGGGGTTTGGAGCATCCTGGGATGATGGAAGGTGTCCCTGCCCATGGCAGGGAGTGGAATGAAATGGGCTTTAAGGTCTTTTCTAAGCCCCACCACTCTCAAATTCTAGGATTGCTACTGGTCTTGTGAATTTTTTAAAATTCTCCATCAATTCCATATGCTTCCCTTCTCTCCTTTCTCAAGGTCTAGGCAAAGCCAGCCAAGAATCCACATTTTGCAACTGTTGTAACTTTTGTAACTGTTTTGGATGCTGGAAAATCAATACCCCAGGAAAGAGGCCAAAACTAGGAAAAATGTGTCAGGTTTCAGGGCTGCTGATAAGATAGGGAAAGGATCTGTTTCCCTGGCAGCCAAATCACAAATGACAGTTGAAATCAAGCAGTGATTTCTATTTTTATTCATATTTTCTCTTTACTTTACTTTGCTTTCACCAAATCTTTTTGTAGAAAGAAAGGAAGAACCTATTGCAAGTCCTGTCTGGGGAAAGGCAGGGATCTATCTGGGCTTTTTTCCATGGATCCTCTGTCAGCTACACAAGGAAACTGCAAACACATTCTCTCTCCTCCTTTAGTGGCCACTTCATGGCAAACACTGGTGCAAAAGGCCTTCGACAATTAATTTCTCCTCATTTTCTTAGTCTGCTCAAGCTCATTTATTTCATCCAAATGAAACACTACGCTTAGGGAAAACATCCCTCTGCCTCGTGGCTTTCTCCAAGGGCCATGCTGCCTCTTTCTCTCACATCCAGCTTTTCCTCTCTATGTGGCCTGTGGATGCTTCAGCTCATGGGGAAAAAAAACCATCTCTGTGTCTCCTTGTCATCAACAAAACACTCCCCCCACAGCTCTGATGCTTCTGGGGGTGGCCTTATCCTCTGACAAGAAGCTCATCCCTTCTGGGGTCACTCCATCAGCTCAGTTTGAAAACATTTTGCTCACAGCAGACAGGAGAAGCTCCTTGTTACCACCAGGTGCCTGTTATGAAGCAGTCAATAGTGCTCAAGTTGAAAGATGCTTTGGTTTGAGGTGGATGCATTAGTGAGCTGCTCTGAGGGTTTTGATCCAGTCAAGGAAGCAGGAGCCTCTCCAGGAGCTTCATGTGCTCTTGCTTCATTTTATTTTACTCAGCTGTTGGTACCTAAGGCTCCTCTGGCACCCTGAAGAGAGAATCACAGAATTCTAAAATTACAGAATCACAGAACCACAGAATGGTTTGGTTTGAAGGGACCTAAAAATCCATCTCATTCCAACACCTTTCCATGGGCAGGGACACCTTCCACTATCCCAGTTGCTCCAAGCCCTGTCCAACTTGCCCTTAGACACTCCCAGGGATGGGAAAATGACATGAGGGTCTTTTCTTTTGCCTTCATCCAAGCTTTCTGTGGGTTTCCCTCCATTCCCACTGCAAAATTCAGAGCTGGCCCTTTGCAGCCATCCCCCATCCAGTGCCCTGGAGGCACGAAACTGGTGGGGGAGGATTGCCCCACAAGCACCCAGCCCTCTCCCCACCTCCACTCCTGGAGGAAGGAGGGCTCCACTGGGAGCTGGCAGGAACCAAGCTGGTCCTTGGAGACCAGAAGGACAAGAAAGTGGAAAAAGCAAACAACAGCCACCCTGAAAACAACCCCCTTGATGCTGCAGAGCAGCACAGATCACCCAAACCATCTCCACACAGCCCCCTCCTCCTTAACCCCACAGCAAATCCACCACAACTACAAAGATGCGTCAAGGCAGTAAATTTTGGAAATTCAGCTTCCTTCTGGCTTGATTTCAGCCTGGATTAACTCTTCTTTAAGGTCTGAAATAGCTCTTATGTCAAATTTGATTTGTACAGTTTATGTTTATTTATTTCAGAATCATTCTTTCCCCCCTTTTTTGGCAACAGCATAGCTGGCGATCCAGATACACCTGCTCAAATGATAACACATTTAGAATGTTCAGGAGGCTTTAATAGCTCTTAATAAATGTAATTATGTATGATTTAAAGGCCTTAACCAAGACAGAAAATCACCGGTCTGGGTGTGGTGCTAAACAGAGAAGTGCAACCACGTTTGCTCCCCAAAATGTGCAAACTGCAAGGAGAAACTGAAAAAAAAAATCAAGAAAAATGAAGTATTTAAACATATCGGCAGAGAGTAAAGTGAAACATTGAAGTGATCAAATGGCCTATGGGAGGGCACATGGGGCTCTGACAGAGTCTGGATGCAAATCCAGATCAGAAGGTATCCCCAAGCCAAACAACAGCTGCTCCTCCTCTCACATCTGTCTTCAGGTCCCCTCTTAGAGAAGGATTAGGGAAAAATCACCGTGGTGAAAACAGCACGGCAAGAAAGGGCTGAGGGAAAGGGCTCATGTCTCCTGCAGCCCTGCTCCTGCCCTGTCCTCTCCCCTCTGGGCAGGAGGAGAACATTAATGCTGGGGAGGCAGGAGATGGATGGAGAGACCTCCCAACAGCTCAGGCTGGAGGTTTGGTTGGTTTTGGCTGGAGCTGTGTCCATGCTCCATGAAAAGCAAGCTCAGACCTGTGTCAGTAGAGCTGAGCTGGCTGCACTTCCATGGTAGATAAATATGATGGATAAAAAGCTGCCAGCTGTTTAAATGACTGCCATAGGAGTCGCTTTTATTTCTGTTTTATTTATTTTTTTCTGTATTGGAGTTTGCTGGTTTTTCTGCAGCCAGACCATCCCAAGCATTTGGGACCCATCTGCAGCAACTGCACATCCAACATTGTCCAAAAGGATGTGATGGAGGGATCAGAGATTTAAACCTCCTGTCCCCTGTGGCTCCTTACAAGAGTCATTAAAAGCAGGCTTTTCAAACTTATCCTGTGATGATAAGACACTGCTTTTCTTCCCATCCAATCTCCACATTTTCATTTCCAGATCTGTCTTTTGGCAGAAAGAGCTGCTGATGGAAGGACAGTCCTGCATCACTGTTGGTAAAATGCTGATTTTTTTCCCATGCCATGTAGTTTCTTTGAAACAGGAAATATTACAGCCTTTAGAAATCCATATAGAAATTGTAGCAGGGCTAATTATGAAAAATGGTCACTTTTCTGGGCCTCACATACAATTCTGCACTTTTTAGATGTGCCTTTTGTCTCTGCAGGAGTCTGACTTCAAATGAAGGAAAAGAAATGCACAAGCAATTAGAACCCTTCTTTTTGTGGAGGTTTTTGTCCTAAAATAATCCATCCTAAAGACATCGTGTACAGCATAAAATAATGAGAAATACATCGTAGTCCTGAGGAATTGGAATTGCACCTGCATCTTCGCTCTGCAAAGGACATGTAGACATATTTCAGTGCAAAAATTGGAATTTCTTCAAGGTCAATGGCCACAGATTGAAATTATTTTATTAGTCAACTCTAATCAGACTGAGGCTGGTCTAATCAAAGGTGTGAGGAGTCGGCTTTGGCTCTGCTTGGCAGCGCAGAGCCTGTTAATCCCAGTGCCAGAGATCCCGAAACATTCCTTCATACGGCATGAGCCAAGCCCTGCAGGCTGCCAAGAGCTGCCTCTCAAATTCATGGGAACTGGGAGTGTGTGGCACCTGGCAAGATGAAGCTTGCTGTAAAAAAAACCTCTTTGGAAAGGAAGGGAATTGCACACCAGGGCCTGGTGCAGTAAACTGGCTGTGGCCTTGGCTGGCACGAGCCAGCACTGGGATCATGGTGTAGGGAAGCTCATAAAGCAATGTGGGGAGTGTGCAGCCTGAGCATTTACAAGCTGGAATTTCATTCATACAGCCCCGAGCACATGGCTCAGTCTTCCATGGGTTTTACAACAAAATCTTGGGTTATGTCTCAGGAAAGTCGATTTTGCCCGGAGAAAGGAGGAGATTCCCCACCGCTGGTGCTAAAAAACACCAGTGATGTTGCACAACCCTGCTGGGAAATGGGCAGAGGTTCCCAGCCACTGGTGTGCCATTGCCCAAACTTTGCATTGACTTGGAGGGTGCTGCAAGAGAGTTGAACTTGGTTAAACCTTCACACCAAGTCCAGACAGAGAACGGGAAAAGGCAGATTTTCCCTCTGCCACCTGTTTAAGCTCCACAGTCAAGGTGCACAAAGCCAACCATGCTGATGAGATGTGCACCCACATATTCTCACTGTGCTGGGCACTGCCGAGGCACCTCCAGCCCTGGGGGAAGTTTTGGGTGTCTCCTGACAAGACATTGAGGGACTGGAGCTGGTCCAGAGAAGGGAATGGAGCTGGGGAAGGGTCTGGAGCACCAGGAGAGGCTGAGGGAGCTGGGAAAGAGGCTGAGCCTGGAGAAAAGGAGGCTCAGGGGGGACCTTGTGGCTCTGCACAACTCCCTGACAGGAGGGGACAGCCATGAAGGTCGGGCTCTGCTCCCAGGGAACAGGGACAGCAGGAGAGGAAACGGCCACAAGTTGTGCCCAGGGAGGTTTAGATTCAATATTAGGAAAAATTTCTTCATGGAAAAATATGTCCAGCCCTTGCAGAGGCTGCCCAGGGCAGTGGTGGAGTCCCCATCTCTGGAGGGATTTAAAAGCCCTGTGGATGTGGCACTTGGGGACATGAGTCAGTGGTGGCCTTGGCAGTTCTGGGGGAATTATTGGACTTCATGATGTTACAGGGCTTTTCCAACCCTAATGAGGCCATGATTGTGTCTTCCCAGAGGTTCCTCACAGCTCACCAGCCCCTCAGCTCTGCAGGAGGGTAGCTCAGAAATTGCTGGAGCTGTTGCAGTGGCTGGAAATCACCAGGAGATTATGAGTTGTCTTGGCCAAGACCAATGCAGAACAAAAAACCCAAAGGGCAGAAATGCCCTGCGAAACCTTGTTGCTGATACTTTGTGTTTTGAAGCTCATCCCTGCAGGTATTTTCCTGAGGCCAAATTCACTGGTGTTGTCATGAGGGTTTTTTTTCTGCCATTCCTGCAGCAAACCTTGCTTACCTGGCATCTGACCTCCTTTCTTACTGGTGATTCTTATCTCTGAGTTGAGCAAAGCACATGAAATATGATTTCATCTGCTCAGGAAGCAGGTAAGAAGGATAAGAAGAGATAAGAAGGAACTGGTTGGCCAGTGTGAGATGCAAAGGAGATTACAGGGACTTGGCATCACTCCTGCACAAACAAGGTGGCTGATGAAGCCTGTGAGAAGCACTGATCAGGGTTCACCCCAGAATATCTGGTGCACCTTATGTGCATTTTGATGGGACCAAGTCTGGTATTTTTTTCGTGTGTGTGTATGTTTTGATTAAACACAAAATACCAAAATAAATTCAACAGAAAATACCCCATTATCTGTCCTACTCTAGCTCCCATGAGCTGGACAATGAAATTTCCTAGAACCACAGAATGTCCTGACTAGGAAGGGAGACACAAGAATCATTGAATCCAACTCCTGGCCTGCACAGGAGCCCCAAGTGCCTCACCATGTGTCTGAGAGTGTTGTCCAAAGGCTCCTGGAGCTTTGGCAGCCCTGGGTTCATGACCACTTCCCTGGGGAGCCTGTTCAGTGCCCAACCACCCTCTGTGTGCAGAGATTTGACCTAATTCTGAAGACATGTAACCCAGTCCAGCTCTCTGGGGCATTAGCAGTCAGTTTGAGTGACCTCTTCTCTCCTTACACATTTACTGCCCTATTTCAGCCAGTACGTCCCATTCATTTAATTGTCTTCAGATCCCAGTTTTACAAGGGGAAATGCTTGGATTTTATTGTTATCATATGCTGTGAAAGTTTGACCCAAAATCTACTGTAAACAAGAGCACTGTATAAAAAGAAAGTGGCCTTTTCTGTTCTAAGGACCTTGCACAACAAGCCATGAACATTTTGTAACAACAGCTGGTCCAGGGGTCCTGCCAGGACATGATCCTGGTTTGGCTTTTCAGAAGGAATTCTTGGCTCTGATGGTAGTGAAGCCCTGGCACAAGTTGCCTGGAGAAGCTGTGGCTGCCCCATCCCTGGAAATGTTCCAGGCCAGGTTGGACAGGGCTTGGAGCAACCTGGGATTGTGGAAGGTGTTCCTATCCTTGGCAGGAGGTGGAATGAGATGGGTTTTAAAGGTTCCTTGCAGTCCAAGCCATTCTGTGATTCCATAACAAGGGAGCAGAGTACCATGTGGTGTTTACTCACACTGGGTAATTTCTGGACCAGAGCAGTTTTTGGAACGTGCCTTGC
Organism: Sterrhoptilus dennistouni; assembly: GCA_013397095.1. Classification (NCBI taxonomy): domain Eukaryota; kingdom Metazoa; phylum Chordata; class Aves; order Passeriformes; family Zosteropidae; genus Sterrhoptilus; species Sterrhoptilus dennistouni. The sequence goes on along the minus strand of VWZU01007856.1, from coordinate 7,504 downwards.
TTTATGCCCAGAGCAGCTGTAGGTCCTGCTGATACTCTGAGTCACTCTGACACTGAACAAGGCTGGAAAAAAAATTAATTCTTGGTCCTGTTGCAAACCCAGCCAAACTCCCATCATCTTCCCCAGAGCCAGGATGTCACCCTGGAACTCTCCGTACCGCAAGCTGTTCCATGCAGATGCACCTCTGATCTTCTTCAAAGCTCTGCTGGTTTTCCTGGGGCTGCAGATGGCTCTGGGATCTGCTGCTGGAGCAGGGATGTAGCAAGTGCTCAGAGGAGGGAGCCAACAGACAGTGAGTCCAGCTCAGAGGAGCTGCTGTGGCTGCCCACTGGCTTTGCAGATCCTCCATCCCTCCAGAACACCCCTGCCTGAGATCAAGATTCTGGGCAAGAGGGGATCCATCAGGAAGCATGGGAAAGACAGCAGCAAAATTCAAATTTGAGAGTGTTGCTGAACACTGCTTGAAATTCCCTGGAGATTTCAAGGATGACGAGGGATGTTAAACACGCCCCTTCCCTTGAAGCCTCCCTTTTCCAAACATCACTACTTTCCACACAATGGAAAATAAAGTATCCTCTGTAATGCGTGGTGAAAAGGTCAAACCCCCTGCAATTTGGGAATATAATGCTTCCGACCAGGGCTTTCCTAGGAAAAACATTTCCCAGAAATTTTTTGTCATTACCAATCTTGGAAAAGTACTGCTTGAGCCATGAATGGTGGTAATAAGAGGGGAAAAAAATAAAATAAAAATAGGCAGATGTCTTGTGTGACCACGAGATGGCAGCTGGAGCCTGGGAAGTGCTTTGCAGACACAGTAGCTCCTATGGAAAACTAAGTCACTTGCCAACCCAGTCCACGTTTGGGAATACGCACCTGCACCTGGCTTTGAACACTGTGCTCCGAGCTCTGGAATATCTGATTACCCCTTTCATTTCCCCGCTCCTCTGAGCCTTCCTCCATTAGTCAGTATCAAATAAATGGTTTTAAGCAATGTAATCCCTGCTGATATGAAAACAGCAGCACATCTGGTCTGACACCACTGTTAGGATCCAGTCTGCTCTGACACTTAATTCAACAGGGACCCGGAGCCAGGTGCTCTGCCCACCTTATGCCACCACCACTCCTGCTTGCAATTCCTTCTGGAGCTGGACTTTAAATGGCTGATTATGTGTGACCACATTTCAGCAGCACCTTAAGCAGGCCCAGGGATGCCCTTCATCCCTGCAATGCAATTTGCTTGGGCTTGGGCTCTGAAAAGCTCTGGTGGAGATGCCCCACCAGGATTTGAGAGAGGATTCACAAGCTGTTGAACAACACCTCGATGAAGGCAGTGTGAGGGAGGCCTGAGGTTTCTCAGCCTTGTTAAGGTCCTCACAGGGACCAGAGAAATGTGAACTGGAAAGTGGTAATTTAGGGCAGAAATTAATTATCCTGGAAGAAGGAAGGAATGATGGCTTACACAGGTGGATTTTAAGGCTGTGGAAGAAGTACAAGGTAGTAATTTGGAAATCCTGCTGTGAAGCCATTTGGTTTGGAGCCAGCCTACATGAGAAGTGTCAATGCACTTGGCTGCTTTCCCCAGAAGTGACAGCTTGGTACACTCCATCCCCACCTTCCCCAGCTGTTCTGCATATGCCAATGCTGCACGGGAATTCTGCCCTTTGCATAATGGAAAACATGCTAAAATTTCCATATTTCTGCCTGTGGGAGATCTTGACATGGTGTTCAGCCATCACTGCCCATCTTTACTCCCTTCCAGCTCTGTAATTCCCCATTGAGCTGTTGTTCTCCCAACTGGGGAGTTGATAATCATGACAAAAGCTGAGCAGTTTCTCTGCTGAGCCAGGTGACAGCACCTGCCACTTCAGAACCCCTTTAAATAACGAAGGAAAATGGTATTCAGTTTGTAATTCCTGTTATTGTGCTGGCTGGCACAACTGGAGCTAAAGGGGGATGGAATGATTTACCCACATTCCAAGCTAGGACAGACCCAACCCCTAAAAGCCTGGTACTCCCCAAGATGACCACGTTGTCCATGTCCATGCTAGAAGAGAACATCCCTTCTCCTTTCCCTCTTTGCTTTCACACACCATGAGGAGATATTTCCTAGGAACTCTCATGTTTCTCACAGCAGCAGGAGGGATTTCTTGGCAATTGGGAGGCGGTAGGAAGGAGTTGCAGGGGGAATGCTGAGCAGAACAAGGAGGAAATTGTTATGGGCCCTGGAAAAAGGTGAAGAAACATCACAATGATTTCTGCACTTCTCAAACAGTTTGGTTTGTGGGATGGGAGCTGCCACTGCTGCGGGTGAATTTTAGTGAGCTTTCCTCTTTCTGAAGGGCGTAAGCTGATTTTATAGGACAGGGGAACACAGCCAGATCAGAGCTGTTCAATTCTCTTTCCCCTGACCCATTGTGAGTCATTTACAAAGGTTTAGACCAAGTTAAAGCAAAGATGAATTTCGGAGCCTGCAGGTTTATATTTTGCAGCTGCTTTTCTGAGGCCTGATCCAAGGACTAGCAACATTACCAGACACCTTCTCTCTGACATCAGAGGGCATTAGGATGGGATTTATGCATTTGGGAGAGGTTTTCTAATAATTTATTTAAACGCTGCAGAGAGCAGCAGTGATTCATGTCAGGCTGAGGGTTCAGGACTAGCATTCAAGAAGAGTGCCAAGACCTGTGGATTTGCATGTACTTTGGAAATGGGGCACTAACCTTGGGAAAGGTACAGTCCTCAGGAGGAAGGGATAATTCCCTACTCCATCCTCCCCTCATCTTCAAAGCTTTTGTATCTCAATAACATCCCCTTGCTGTCCCTGGGACTCTGTGGGCTCTCAGGAGCCAGACCACGGAATCATGGAGTGGTTTGAGTTGGAAGGGACTTTGAAGACCATCTCATTCCAACCCTCTGCCATGGGCAGGGACACCTCCCACTATCCCAGGTTGCTCCAGCCCTGGCATTGAAGATTTCCAGGGATGGGGCAGCCACAGCTTCTCTGGGCACCCTGTGCCAGGGCCTCACCACCCTCTCAGGGAAGAATTTATTTCTAATCAGGTCTCACACTGATGGATTCACAGTTCCTATCCCACTGCTTTCAGAGCACTGTGTATAACCATCAACTGCCCATGGATGCAGACAAACTTCAGCTTCTGGAGATGGTTCACCTGTGCAATGGAATGCACTAGGTCTGTGTGTCTTGTTGAGAAACTGGTTTTGCAGCCAGGAGCTGGGATACCACTTGATGTCACATGCAGAAGAAGGAGAGAATTAAAAATCAGTAAAGAGATCTTATAGATCATATCAGCGATCGTGAACTGGAGCATTTGAAGGGCAGAAAAGCTTTGAAAATTTGAAAATCAGGAATCATAGACTCGTTTAAGTTTGAAAAGCCCTCTAAGATCATTGAGTCCCACGATTCCCCCAGCACTGCCAAGGCCACCACTGACCCATGTCCTCAAGTGCCACATCTACAAGAAATTGAAAGGATGCATTGAGAAAAGTTATTGCAGAGGGCAGTGTCTCCCTGCAGCAGAGCTGTTTGCAGGCTCCAGTGATGTCACTGGGAATGCCTGGCTTGCTGTGGGACGGGACACTGGAAAGGGAATGGGCCTTTGCTGCGCTAAAACATACAGATAACTGATATTTTGGGGTCTCCCTCAGCAGCTCCTAAGCCCCCCTCCCCTGCTCAGTATGAGGCAGACCTGTTCCATCACAGCAGTGCCTGTAGGTGAGAGCTCACAGGTGCACAGGGAGCTCCCAGCACAGCAAAACTGCTCCAGTTCTGAACCCCCAGGGCAGAGGCAGTGAGAGGATCAGTGGGAAGAGCTGTGGGCTGTAACATCGCAATCATACCCTCTGTGTGAGACCTGATGGAGTGTTTAATGGAAGTGGGGTTGGAACTAGGTGATCTTTAACATCTCTTCCAACCCAAGCCATTCTGATTCTTTTTCCTTTTCTGCCCAGGCAGTGTGGATAAAAACCTCCAAGATGTCTTGGCTTAAGAGCAGGAGCATGCAAAATGTAGCTCCATCATGCAACCTGCTCTCTTGAAGCTGTTGAGGCAGCTGAGATTTCTTCAGACACAAACATCCGTCTCTTGTTGGGATGTTGCTTCTGCAGCCTGGCTGAGGGAAACACTTGCACAACTTGCCAGCCCATCCCTTGGCCCAGCTCACAGAACTTGGGTTGCCATGGATCCTGTCTGACCAGGGGCAGGCTCACAGCTGTGCCCCAGTTGTGTGGAGAACTTGGGATCATAAAGAGCTGAAAACTGGGACACCCCTGAGGGTTTGTTTCCACTGTCATCCCCAGCCATAAATACAAGGGCTGTGATTTCTAAATCCCATCCTGCATATTTCTTTCTGGCAGATGTCTGGGTCCTTTTCTCATTCCACTCTCTTTCGGTTTTGGTGCCTGGTCACAAATTCCTGTGCACAGCATTGCATGAATTTGTAGATCCAGGGTCTGCAGTGAGCAGAGTTCTGTCAACCAAAGCACGAGGCTGCTGAAAGCAAGAGGAGTGAAAGGTCAGGCTGGATGGGGCTTGGAGCAACCTGGGCTAGTGGAAAATGTCCCTTCTACTTGGAACAAGATAAACTTTAAGGTCCTTTCCAATATCCAAATCTTTCTGTGAAACAGAGTTGTTCTGACCCTCGGGAAACCGGACCAGTTGTTTTCTTCTCTGAAGATATGCCCATTGATGCCACTTCCTTATCTCTTTCCATGAGCAATAAACAGAAAGATAAATCAGTGTTTTGTCTGCAGTGCCCACAGCCAGAGTGAGATTCTCCGTGTGGAAATGTCACCATTGTCACGGTCCTTCAACCTCCGCAGGACAGTGCACTCCTGCCATCTCATGGACATCTCATGAACAGGGAGGAATTTCTCAAAAGAAAGAGGGGATTATGATGAATTTTTCTTCAAATCTATTTCAACAGTTGAGAATTTAGCTAAGTATTAAATAGATTTTTTTTTGCCTTTTTTTGCCTTTTGATTATGCAGTTTTCATAATGAACTCAGTGTGGTTGTTTCCGATTTGGCCCCGTAGCATCTGGCAGGGAGCCTCTGTCTGAATGCGAGACTTGCTGCATCCAGATTTGATTCCTTTTCCTTGGCACGGCTTTGCCTCCTGCTGATGGAAGCTTTAAAGAAAAAAAAAATACCATGACATCTGAAACACTGCCAAAAAACATCAACATGCTTTCTGGCTGCCATCTATTGTGCAATGCAAACCTCTTAAGATTTAATATTTCTAAAACTGTGTTGCACCTGTTTGCAAGAGAAACTACCTCGCCACATGATGACATGTTTTGCCAAATCACTTTAAAAAAAATTTATTTATTAGCTTTAGAGTGTGAGTTCCCTCCCTTTCCCCCCTCTTTTTCCTTCTCCACCCCAAATTTCTCCATGCAAAAATCCTTCTTCCAAAAATTGCTTTCTGTAATTACATGATGCATTTCCCACCCTCTGGTTTTGACTGATCTTTGTCTTCTACCTACAGTGAGAGCTGCAATGACTGGGTGCATTTGTCTGGCAGACACTGGTACCTGTTGTACCTGATTTATATCAGATAAACCCCAGTTTGGCCCAACTGGGAGCTTGCCAGTGCCTGGAAGGTCACTTTGGTTCAACCAGCTCTTCACTACCCATCAGTGGACTGAAGAGGGCTCTGCTGTCTGGCCAAACCTCTGTCTGCCACAAAAGAAAGTTTCTTCTTCAGCTTGAATTTACTTCAGTTGTTTTTCAAGGTAGATTTCAGCTCCACAGCTGCTTGGCTGGGATGGGAATCTGAGACAGAGGTGGATGTTGCAGGTGGGCTCGGATGGGCCAGGAGAGCTCGGAGTGAAGAAGTCACCTCAAAAACAAGTGGCATCACTTCATTTTGCTCCCACCTGGTAGATCAAAGTATTGCTCAGTGATAACATCGCACAAGTCGCCTTCCAGGTGTCACAGAGGTAAGGTGTTTTGCTCAGGTTACACTTGCCTGTTGCTGGTCTCGCTGTCACTAGAGTGAGCACAAACAGTGTGTGCTCACTTCAAGGATCGCTCTTGAAAGACCATCCTCTAGTTTTCAGAGGAGTGGCAGCATGGTCTCACTTCCACCTCCCTTTACCCAATTGTTTTTCTGCTCTCCACAGAGCAGAAGGGCTGGATACAAATTGGTTTAATTTTGGATCAGAACCAATTCAGGACTGTAGGTCTGGTTGAGTACAAGAAAAACGTTCACAGTCCAGATTCTGGAAGAGCACATTTTATTGAAAGACCAGAAAGGCTTTCTTCTTTGTGGACCTTTTGTTGATAATTTGCCTAAATTTTGCTGCCTTCTGCCTAATTTCTGGCCTGTACCTCCACATATTCACCCTGTCTAGTTAGTTATTATTTAGCAAAATTCCTCCTGCCTCTGTTTCATACATCCTCGTGCAAGCCTCTGATTGAGTTCTCATGCCCTCTGATTCAGCTCTCCTGGCCTCAGCTCGAGCTCTCCTGGCCCTTGCTCCCTGCCTCATTGCTGCTGTTGTGTAGATACTCCACAGCCCCAAGAGCAGGAGCACAACCTCAGCAGCAGTCCAGAAGGGACACCTGTGTGCAGAAATAAACACACCTTTCCCTCAGAAGGGATCTGTACTGGTGTATTTTTGGGTTTATAAGTTTTATGTATTTATTTGTTCCTTGTTTTATATTATTTTTTATAAGTTGTAATGGTTTGCCCCATGTCACCCATGTTCCACCCTTTTTGGTTTTACCCCAACCCCAGTTATGTGTCCATCATAAGTTATCCAGCCCCTGGGCCCTGTTTGTCGCTTTGGGGTCTCTCCCACAAGTCTGGAAAGTTCCAGTAAGAACCCCAAGTGATTGGACAAGACTTCAGCTGTCTCTCCGCCCCAGTTATTGATTTGTTACAATGTGTGTCATTTACCTGCAGAGCCAGACCCACATCATCCCTGATTTGTCCTCAGTTAAACCCATCCCTGAGTTCCTACCCTCAATAAAAGGGGTTACTTTGGGGGGTTTCCTGCTTTTCCCCCGGTGCCTTTTTTCCCCTGAGGGGTGTCTGCTTAGGCAGATACACTAAACTGAGATTATCCCCACTGGGGGATGAATAAAGCCAGTAGTTAACCCTGAGCAGACTCCGTCTTTCTTTCCTGCTGTCGTTGCTTCACTCCTTCGGGCAAACAAGAACCCAAGGGATTGGTGAGGTTCATCCAGCTACCAATCCGTGCCCTTTACTGTCGTGGTGTCAGGGCTGGCCAAGGCAGAGACAAGACACCTCTGCAGGGATCTGCTGTAGCAAGGCTGAGAGAGTTTTCTCCTCCATAAAGCTGTTTGCATGCAGAATATGGGACTGACAGAACCTTGATCGCATTCTCCCCATCTTTCGGTTCCCCTTGCAGAGCCTCATCCCTGGTGTTCTGTCAGGGCCCCTGGGGAGGTGGGATGTTCCCAGAGAAGTGCCTGCAGTGTCCCCAATCTGCTGATGCCTTATGTCCCTGTGTTCAGG